>APFE030885581.1:0-27590 GCA_000404065.3 Pinus taeda
AAGAATCCGTACACATGGATAAGAAAAAAATGGAAACCAAAGGGAGATATAACTCTGCATCTATGGTCCAAGGGTTTCTTCACAGTGGTTTTCACTAGCCTAGAGGACAAAGACAGGGTGTTTGAAGGGGGACCCTATTTCTATGTTGTTGCAGGACTATATATGCAACCCTAGGTAATGAACTTTGTCCTAGAGCGAGAAACATTCACAACGGTCCCGGTATGGATAAGACTTTAGTCCCTACCTCTAGATTATTGGCTTCCTAAATCCTTAAAAGCTATAGGAAATAAATTAGGACATTTTCTAAAAATATCAGAGGCAACTCTACGAGGTAAATATACCTCCTTCGCATGAATATGTGTGGAAATGGATCTATCGAGAGCACTCGTGGATGAAGTTTTCATAGAAGTTTATGATGAGGAATGGGTACAGGCGGTGGACTATGAACATGTTTTTTTTAGATGTATGAACATGGGCACCTATTTAGAGACTGCCCACAAAACAAAAGGGAGGATAATTCGAGAACCAACATAGGCAAAGATCCTGAAGGATTCACCAAGATGGGAGGCAGAGGGAAAGGAGGGAGAAGAAAGTACTAGAAGAAACAGAGTGAAAACAAGCTATCAAGTTGCAACAGTTTTGAAATTTTCGAAGAAGAAGGGGGGAACATTGGAAAGTTCATTACATTAGACAACCATCCTATAGAGAAGGAAAAGGAGGACAGCATGGAAATAATACAGGAAAACGACGAACAACAGGAAACCATACTAAGAAACATGGAACTAAGCAGGGACCAGGAGATGACCCCAAGTGAAGTTGGGATAGAGGACCAAGAACTACATGAGATTCTTGATAGGGAGAATCTTGATCTAGAAAAATTCTTAAACCAGGGAACCAACAAAGGGATAGACTCCCTACCACAAGAGGTGCTGGATAGAGTACAACAGCTCTTCCTCTGGAGATCTCAGACAAAAACCTCAGGAATCAAAAGAAGTCATGAAAGCCAAGACCATAGAGGGGTCAAATCAATGGAGGAAATATCAGGACACTCGGCCAAAAACCCAGGCAGCAAAAGAGGAAGAAAAAGACAAAATGAGATGCTAACAGAGTGTGGAAAGCTCATGATCAACATAGGTAAGATGAAAGATCTTACCAGTTACTCATTAAAAAACCCATCACTATGAAGCTCACAACCTGGAATATCAGGGGTCTAGGAAGTAAAAGGAAACAGAGGAATATCAGCAACAGATTAAAAGAAGAAAACATAGATATGGTGTTCATACAGGAAACAAAATGTTCCATAGATAAAGTCTAGAAGATACATAACAAATGGCTCAGTAAATATGAGCACCTAGAAGTCAAATCCAATAACACAGAAGGTGGAATTCTTACTCTTTGGAATCCTCAGAAATTTGGCATTCTGGATGCAGAAGCATCCAGGAACTACCTTTCAATGGTTATCCAACCTTTGGGTGACAAGGAAATCTATATGGTCACAAATGTTTATGGTCCTCAAAAACTTGAAGACAAACTCAAGCTTCTCACCTCACTAGAGGAGTTAAGGGAGAGACACCCAGTAATGCCCTGGATTATGGGTGGATATTTCAACATGATCAAATCTCTCACAGAAAAAAAGGGAGGAACTAGAGTAATAGGAAGAGATTCTATTGCTTTCCAGAACTTCCTAATCAACTTTAGGCTAGTGGACTTAGAAACAGCAAATGGAACCTTCACATGGAACAATAAGAGGGGAGGAGCTTCCCAAGTTGCCTCAAAACTAGATAGATTCATCATCTCGGAGAACCTCTTCCTCTCTGGACCTAACTTGAATGCTTTTATCCTTCCTTTTGGAGGGTCGGACCACTGGCCAATTCAGCTATAAGCTTCTTTTATTGGCACTCCGAGGAACAGACCTTTCAGGTTTGAAAATGTTTGGCTCACTCACCCTGACTTCATCTCCAATATTGATAAATGGTGGAAGGAAGATTTACCCATTCAATGCATGAAAATGTTCCTTCTGCAAAAGAGACTCAAACACATTAAGGTCAAACTCAAAGATTGGAACAAAAGTGAGTTTGGAAACATTTTTAAAGCCAAAAGATAAGTGGAACAAAAGTTATAGAAAATTAACCAAATTCTTATCAAGGAAAGCTTTACTGAGGATAGGAAATTGCAAGTTGACTCTCTCCAACAGGAATGGGACATCAGATGTCAGCAGGAAGAAAACTTCTGGAAGTAGAAATCAAGAGTGCAATGGCTTAAAGAAGGACAAAGAAATACAAGGTTTTTCCACAAATCAACCATGGAACATCGGGCTCATAATCGAATCACAAAGCTCATAGATCCTCAAGGGAAAGAGCTAAGCACACACAAAGATATCGAATCCATTCTGGTACAACATTTTCAAAATATAGCAAAGGAGCCTATCTTAGACAGATCGCTAGCTATTAAAAGATTTACGCAGCATATTCCAAAACTGGTGACCAGGGAAGATAATTAGAATCTCAATAGACCAGTGACAGAAGACGAGGTAAAATAAGTAATAAATGAGATGCACAATTGGACAGCTCCTGGACCATATGGTTTCAACGTTGACTTCTTCAAGGCAGGCTAGTAAATAGTCAAACAGGATATACTGGAGGTGGTGGAGGATTCAAGAATTTCAAAAACAATCCTAAAAGCGCTAAATACCTCCTTCATAGCCCTAATTCCTAAACAAGATAAAGTAATGACTCCAGATCGATTCAGACCCATAGCCCTTTATAATGTAATATACAAAATCATCTCCAAAGTTATTGCAAACAGACTCAAGCCCCTTCTTCCAACTCTCGTGTCGGAGGAGCAAACTGGATATGTGGAAGGAAGGAAAATTCTCAATAACATCATTCAAACTCACAAAATAGTGCACTCTCTCAAGAATAATAAGCAAGCATGGATGATCATACAACTGGACCTAGCGAAAGCTTATGACAAGCTAAGCTGGTTATACATCAAAGAAGTTCTAAAAGCATATGGCTTTGACTAGAATTGGATAAGATGGGTTATGGCTTTGGTAACATCTGCTAGCTTTTCTATCCTTCTCAATGGTTCTCCTTCCAGATCCTTTCAGCCCTCGAGAGGTCTCAAGCAAGGAGATCCGCTCTCTCCCTTTCTCTTTATCCTTATGATGGAATGATTAGGCAAAGTGATCATTTCTGCCAAAAGGGAAGGCACAATCTAGGGTCTCAAGCTCACCCAGGACAGAGACTCTCTGACTCATCAGCAATTTGTAGATGACACCATGTTACAAGGCATAACAATGGTTAAAGAAGCCAAAGCTTACAAACAAATTCTGCAAGATTTTGCCTTGGCAGCTGGTACAGAGGTATGTCTCACAAAATCAAAAGTATTTTTTTCAATACAAATATTGCCATTCAGAGAAACCTCTCCAGAATTCTCGGCTTTCAGAGAGACCATCTTCCCTCCAAATATCTAGGAATACCTCTCACTAACAAACCTCTGAGCAAGGAAGTTTGGGAGCCATTGACTAATAAACTGAAGGACAAAATCAGCAAATGGACAAGTAGATCTTTAAATCTAGCTGGCAGGCTCGTTCTCACAAAGGCGGTCCTGGAATATATTCCAATCTACATGTTTTCGGCTCTTCCTATCCCTAGAGGAGTAGCTCAACAAATCAGGAACATGCAAAGAGATTTTCTTTGGGGAAAAGGGAAGGAAAAAAAGAAATGGGCTCTAGTAGCTTGGGACAAACTGTGCAAACACAAACCTCATGGGGGTCTAAGTCTCCATGACCCGGAAACTCTCAAAAACAGAGCTTTAGTTCAGAAACATAGCTTCTAGGAGATTGGAAATGGGAACCTTACCTAGTTTTGGGAGGATAAATGGCAGCAGGAACCCAACTTAAGTAGAGAAGGACTGGATATTCTCAAAGAGGACACTATTAATAAAGGACTAAAAAAGGTCATTGACTTTTGGGATAAGACGAGGAACAATAATAAATGGAGAACATGGAAAGTACCAAGTTACAGTGAAGAGACTCCTCTGAAGACCCAGGCTAAAGCTCTTGCTACAATCCTGGAAAAGAGGAAAATTTTGATCTCTACTTCCACAGATCAAATTAGATGGGGAAGAAGCAGTGAGGGCAACTTCAACCTCAAAGAAGCCAAAGAAATTGCCACTGGTTACAATTTTTCAAACTCGGATAAAATTTGGAAGGACCTATGGAAGCACCTGCACTAGATGAAAATCAAGCTGCTTATGTGGATGGTTCATCACAAAAATATTTTGAATTGGGAAAATCTTAGAAAGAAAGGTTTTCCGGGACCATCCAGATGCCAGTTATGTGGTATCCAAGAATAAACGAGGGATCATCTTCTCAACCTCTGTACCTTCACCTCAACCTTATGGGACTGGGTTGCCTCTATCTTCAGGCAAACTGACAGGGATGAAAACGACATCTCCAAAACCTTAAAGAATTGGAGGAAAAAAAATTCTGAGAATGAGACAGTCAACATAGCCTGGACATTAATACCAAGATTTTTAATCTGGAATGTCTGGAAAGAACACAATAACAGAGTTTTCAATGATAAATCTGGCTCACCCCAAAACATAATAGCTCAGCTCCTAAGGCAACTCAAAGAAACTATAAATACCATTTAGAAGCAACCTCCTTAGAATCTTCCATCACACCAGGAGGCTCGCATTCTTCTGCTTTTGGGCCTACAAAAGCTTGTCCCCTAGGGCACAATCCGGATTGCAACACACTCTACAATGAGGCAGGATTACTGGCAACCACCCCCCCCTAGCTACTTGAAATTCAATACAGACATAGCCTCAAAAGGAAACCCAAGCGTTGCGGGTTATGGAGGAGCTATAAGAGATGACAAGGGGAATATAATAGTCATCTTCCACAGTCATTTAGGGAATGCTACCAACAACATGGAAGAACTAATGGCCATAGAGCAGTGCTTAGAGATTCTAAGAGATCTCAATATGACGAACACTATAATAGAAGTTGACTCTGAATTAACAATTCATTCAATAAAAAAAATAGCAAATGGCTCTACACCAGAGAAAGTCTCGAACCACTGGAGACTTTTGTAGGTCTATCATCGTATTCAATCACATCTACATGTGCACAGAAATTCCAACAGATTAGTGGACCGGCTGGAAAATGAAGAGGTTCTCTGTAAAAATGATCACAGTATATACAGGTGGGAGCTAACACCTGCAGAGAATTTGCGAGAGGAATGCCACAGTCTGGTGTGTGCAGACAATGAGCATTATCATAGTATGAAGGAGACGCAACAATTGGGAAATTAAGCGAATGGAGGATAAGGGTTCATCAAGCAGAAGACCTTAGCATTGGTGCGACGGAAGCTTTCTAATGGACGGAAGGATGCAGAGAAAGAGCGGTTTCCTTTCTCAAAGAAAACAGAGGTCAAGAAATCTAGTGGTTTATCGAGCATCCCAAAGATCCCAAGTGGTTTTTTATGTTTTGCTTCCGATGCCATTCATCAATCGCCACATGGCGGTGGGTGGAGAGAGAAAACCGCCTATATCGGGCGGGTTTTCCTCGAGCTTCTTCTCCACCTGATATTCTCCTCAATCGTCGGATTCGGTGGGTGTATATCTACGGCCACAGTTCATCGATCTTGTTGGATGTGTTATCCTCTAGGCTTATCGTGATCATCGTGGTGGCTCTTGGGTTTCGAATGTCAAAGTAGCACGGGATTTATCTCCCTGGATGGACCCGATTGAACCCTTGAATTGGGTTTAATTTCCTTTCAAGTCTGTGGTTTTTGTCAATTTGTAGGCATCTTGAGTTGTTGTTTTCACCCCCCAACCGCGTGTTCTTCAGATTCAGATCCTACGGCCATAGGCATTCATAGGGTTTTGTGGGACTGAGGCCTGATTTTTGAGGCTTGGTGGTCACTGGCTGCTCCCGTTGACTTTTGTGTCGGGACTTGTAATATAGTTTTTTAACTTTTTAGCCATTGAATGAGAAGGAAACACTCTTGCTTTAGCAAAAAAAAAAGATAGATTATATTACATCATATGGACAACTAATTAAACATGCATAACATATTCATTTTTATTTTTTATTATATCTGACATTGCTTTTCTATTTAGAGATTTTTTTTTAAGGGACACATGTCAACTTCATATTGAGCATAGACATAATTACATATCTCCCTCATACTTGGTTTTAGAATGAGCCTCTAGGCTCATTAAAGGTAAACAACCCGAGGATTGCAATACATTGTTTGACTAAAACATAGTTAAAAATTCAATCCTTGTTTTGGAGAGGCTTTGTAGACAGTAGGGATAGGATGCATTGGTTTTAGAAGATTTTCAAATGAACATAGTTGCAAGATAAATAATTAGTACAATTTTAATGATTCACAGGAAAAAATCCTGGACATTGCAGAGGAATTTCTTGATTGCATTTAGACAATGATTGCAATAGATGATGATAAACAAGTGATAGGAGTCAAAGTAAAAGTAACTTTATATCACGTGGGGATGTGAACTTCAGGAAATACAAACTATGGTTGGATTAGATACCCAATAAATGTTGGAAATGCTGCTAGCAATGCACACATACATTGCTCAATCAATTGAAGTATGGGAGCATGAGTTATGGCAGTTCACCACTTAGATTAGTTTGTGATGTTGTAACAATGGTATTATTAGTTGCAACAAAATAGTAGGTTCAATACGATAGTAGAGGTAGCTTGATTAGTTTCCAACATAGTATAGAGGGAGGTCTCCTTCCACGGAAGAATGACCAATTATAGGCATATAGAAGTGTGGATGGTTGTGCCATGTCGATATTGATCAACTGGTGACATGAGCATTCATAGTTGTCTGTGGATGATGGAGATGTTCGATTGAGAAGAGTTTGTAGAATTGTGACAAGTTTCCATAGAGACTTTGATTGGTGACCTAATATGTCAAATTCTTTGAATGGAAGATTACCAAGGATCTCAATGATTTTGAGTGGAGGACGATGTAATACCTCTAGAAGTTTGATTGATTAGGCACATGAGACCACTCGGGAATACTGAAGATGAGTTTGATGCCATGGTGAATTGTGATTCAATATCACATAACATGGAAAAAACTGGATTAGATGTCGACTCCATGCATGAGACGATGTGGGGTGAAACAGTTATGGAACTAGCCCACAAAAAGATAGATCAATGACTTAAAAAGTATCCTCTTCAAGGGGAAAACCTCCTTTACATTACATAAATGAAAAATTCTTGGATGATACAAATTACAAGACCTCCTTTGTATATATAGAAGTCTAAGGTCTCACAATATAATCAGAGCCTACATAAAAATAATAATATAAGGGCACAACAATAACAATAGTGGGCTTCTATGGGGCACCACCATAACAATATGGGGGCTACATGGGCACTAAAATAACAATAAGGAGGCTACACTAGTATTATAGGGACCTAACATGCCCCTCTCCTTCAAAAAAGAGTTGTCCTCAACGCTTAAGTAGTTGTGGATGTTTTTGTATAAAATTCTCATCCTACCATGTGGAATATTCAGTGAGTAAGTTCTTCCACTTAATGAGATACTCTGAAATTGACCAATTCAGTAGATGTCAGGTTCTTGTTTCCATGATTTCTTTAGGCTCAAATATGATTTTTCCTTCCTTGTCAAGTTCTGGAAACACTGTTTTAATTGAAAGCTTGTCACATAACCTTCTTTAAGCATGAAACATTGAAAACTAGGTGTACTTGAGAAGATGTAGGGAAGTCCAATTCATATGCCATAGTACCAATATTTTTCAACACCTTTTAAGGTCTATAATACTTGGGTGATAATTCATCATCCTTCTTAGCTTGTTTGAGAGACATTTGTTTGTATCGTTGTAGTTGTAAAAATACCCAGTCACCTACATCAAAACTTCTTTCACTATGATGTTGATTTTCCTGTTGTTTCATTCGATTCTATGTCATAGTGAGGTTATCCTTTAAGAGTTGGATAACTTGTTATTGATGCTCGATGTGATCTTCCAATGCTTCAACCTTAGAATTTTCTCTTAAATATGATGTGATGGATGGTGGATGATATCCATAAAGGGACATAAATGGGGTCATTTTTGCTGCAGTATGGAAGGAAGTGTTATACCACCATTCAACTAGAGGTAACCACTTGACCCATTGTGTTTGTTTATCAGATACAAAGCAATGAAGATATCCTTCCAAACATTTGTTCACTATTTGAGTTTTCCCATCATATCGAGGATGATAAGACGAGCTATGAGCTAATTTAGTACCAGGACAAGAAAATAATTTTGTCCAAAAATTTCCTGTGAAAATGGGATCTATGTCACTTACTATCATCTTTCGGTTTCCATGAAGCTTTTGAATTGTTTCCATAAATGCAGTATCAATTGTACTGACTTTAAACGGATGAGATAATGCAAAAAAGTGTGCATACTTGGTAATTCTATCAACTACCACCATGATGACACTCTTTCCTTCAGAATAGGGTAAACCAGTGATAAAATCCAATTAGACTTCCTCCCAACACTGACTTGGAATGGATAAAGGTTGTAACAGACCCGAGGTCTTAATTATCTCAACTTTATTTTGTTGGCAAACCAAACATTCTACCACAAACTTTTGAATATCAGATTTAAGGTCATCCCAAAAAAAATCCTTCTTGACCATATGGTAAGTTTTTTATAAACTTTGAGTTCTATCCTAAGGAAGAGGTGTGCAATTCCAAGAGAATGTTTTGTTTGAGTTGGGAATTCTTACAAAGATATAAGCAATCTTTGTACCATAATGAATCATTTTTCCAGCTAAATGTATCAGATGTACTGGGAGCTTGCTGCAACTTTTGAATAAGTGACCACACTTCTTCATCATTCTTCCATGCATCCCTTGCTTTGGTTATCCACTCAGGTTCGATAATATAACTGACACAAAGTAATGCTTCCACATTCTCATCCTTTCTTGAGAGTGCATCTACAAAAACATTTTGCTTCCCTTCTTTGTAATGATTTCAAAGTCATAACCCAACATCTTTGTCACCCATTTTTTCTTCTCTTCTTAAGATAATCTTTGCCTTGAAGTGTCTTCCCATTAGGTAAGGTCGCCATTTCTTTAGTGCATGTAGTATTGCAAACATTTCCTTCTCATGAATAGGTTTGTGTAAATACTTTCCTTTGATTGGACGATTTTCAAAAGAAATGTGTCTTCCTTCTTGCATTAAAACAACACCAATTCCATTTCCTAGGGCATCACATTCCACAATAAAAGTTGTTTTCAAGTTTGGTGTAGCTAAGACCAGTGCTTGGCACATTGCCTCTTTAATATGTTCAAAGGCCTTCATTACTTCTAGAGTTCAAGAAAATGAATCTTTCTTCAGTAATGATGTTATAGGTGTCGCTATTCTCCCATAATTATTAACAAACTTGCAATAATACCCTGTCAACCTGAGAAATCCTCAAATATGCTTTATGGTTGTGGGGTTTTCCATTCCTTAATGAATTTAATTTTGTTAGGGTCTACCTTAACGCCCTCATGAGATACAATATGAACCAAATATTCCACCTCCTATACTCCAAAAAAACATTTGGAGTTTTTGCATATAATTGTTTCTCCTCCAATAGTTTGAGCACCATGTCAACATGTTGAACATGATCCTTCCAAGACTTGTTGTAGATTAGTACACCATCAAGAAATATTAACATAAATTTTCTAAGGAAGGGTTTGAAAATGGAATTCATCAAAACTTGAAATGTAGAAGGTGTATTAGTACGGCCAAAAGGCATGACAAAAAGTTCATAATAACCCTCATGAGTTTTGAATGTTGTTTTCGGAATGTTTGAGTCTTCATTCTAATTTGATGATATCCTAAATGAAGATCCATCTTGGTGAAGTAAATTGCTCTATGTAATTCATCCAACGATTCATTGGTGACAGGAATGGGAAATTTATCTTTAATAGTGAGCTTGTTAAGGTCCCTACAATCCGGACACATACGCCATGATCCATCCTTCTTGTGCATCAATGCTACTAGAGTAGAGAAAGAACTTTTACTAGGATGAATTATACCAACCTCTAGAATTTTTACAACCATCTGTTCAATTTCACTCTTTCGGGCATAAGGATATCTGTAAGGCATGATGTTTGAAGGAACAATTCTTGGAATTAAATGAATAGCACGATCATAATCATGAATAGCTGGAAGGCCTTTGGGAATCTCAAACACCTTGGAATGATTGTCCAAGACTTTCTGGAGATCTGGATAAATATATGATTTCGATGTTTGAAGCTCTAGTGAGAATAATTGTGTAATTATGCCCTATTTTTATTTCTTCAGGATATTTTTCATGCCATTAGAGTTTATTATATTTCATGGTTTCCTTGCGACACCCCTTAGTTCAACTTCCTTTCCTTCCCAAAAAAAAATCAAGAAAATTTCTTGAAAACTAAGAGTTATCATCCCCAAAGATTGTAACCATTGGACTCCTAGTACAACATCAACACTACCTATTGGAATGGAAAGCATTGGACTATTCAATACATATACCCCCATGGTTATCTTGAAATTATGGCACTTTCCAGAGCAATTTGTAGTTCCTCCATTTGAAACCATCACTTGACACTCTTGTGCTAGATATAAGAAGAAATTCAATTCCTTGGCTATCCTACAATGAATAAAATTATGGGTACTATGCAAATCAATCAATAATATTACCTTTTTATTCTAGATATATCCTTATATATTGAGAGTTTGGGGAGTGGTAATTATTGCCGATGCATTACAAGATATGGTTGGATTCATTTCTTCTTTCTCTGGGGTTGGTTCCTGGTGTATATCCTCCTACTTTGATGTTTCTTGTTCCTTTTCTTCCTCCTCTTCACAATCTATGTATAATAATTTCTTCTCAGCATACTTATGACCTTTAGTGTATTTTCTATCACAACTGTAACAAATCACTTTTTCTCTCTTTTCCTCCAATTTTTGTAGTGTCAACCTTGTCATTTGTGGAAGAATAGGAGCAACAACACTTCCATATTTATAGTTGCGTGGTAGACTTCCTTGTTTCCATAATTTTTCTTTAAATTTTTATTGCCACCCTGAATGCCTTCTCCAATGAATCAGGTTCCCAAAGGCAAACTTCTTGTTCGATGTTATCTTTTAAATTCCCTATGAAGACATCAATCCTTTTCTCCTATCGAATATTGGTTACCCTAATATTCAATTTTTGGAAGTCTTCAATGTGCTCTGTCATTGAACCCTTTTGTTTGAGATTTATCAATTGCCTAAAGAAGGTGTTTCTCTTTCTATCTTCATAATGTGATTTCATTTCCTCCGTAAAAGTTGACTAGGTCACAAGTGGTTTACGAGAAGAAATCCATCTACACCATACAAACTGATTGGGTTCGAAATATAGAGATGCAATACGTAACTTTTGTGATGGTTGAACATCCTGTAGATCAAAATATTGCTCGATCTATAGTATCCATGTTACTAGATCTTTGCCATCAAACTTCCTCATATCTATCTTTGGAATGTGGTGGTTCTTAAACCCCACATTGGATTCTATAAAATCATAATTCATATTCTTTTTGTCCTCATCATGATTTTCATGGATTACCTTATCAATACCTGGAAGCATTTCTTGAAACAACTTTGTCAAACCTTCCTTCAAACCTTCCATGTATTCTTTCAAAACACCCATCTTAGCTTACATGCCATCCTAGCCCAAGAACTAACCCAAACATCCATAGAGTGAGTTGTTTTAACCTCTGATCCTATTGACCATGTCATTCATTATAACTATTGTCCACTCTTTGAGATTCTTTATATTATATTCCTATTACATTTTAAAATTTCACACCTTACACATAACTACAATGCTTTTCACCCCACTTTTCAATATCATATCTCTTCTTGAGACAGTATAAGCATAAATGCAAACATACCTCAAAGTTTGTATTCCTTACAAAAAATAACAAATTTCACATTTGCATAAAACAATAACTAATAAATAGAACATGTTTCCTCAATACTTATATGTTTCTACTTCCATCCAGCCAAAAAATTACAGGGGAAGGAATGTTCCTCCCAACCTATGAGAACTAGTAACATCATCGGTACTCCCCTTGAGGCATCTCCATATCAAAAACAAGTTCAAATTGAGAACCTTAATAGGTTCACTGAATACCGCCTGACCCAGCAAACTTTAGTTTAGGTTTTTTACATAGAGTTTCACTCACCAACCAGCTCAATAATTCTATGTCTGGCAATGTCCTACCTCCCTCTATAGTGTCATATCATAGGTTCAATCGTATTACAATCTTTCTCCTCCAAGGTTTCCTCATGTATATTTTTTCTCTATTTTCTTCCTTTTCCCATCTGAGATATTTTATCTCAAGGGAAGGAGGTCGAGCGTGTAACTATCCCTGCCCATAACTGTCTTCAACTGTTTTGAATATAAAACTTACTTTCACATTAATTTTCCCATAATTTTATGGCTGCCCTTTTAAATTATTTTTTGATTGAATTTAAACATTCATATTTATAATTTATTCAATTAGTTATTTTAACATAATCCATACTCTATCAGGTAAATAGTAAAAGAAAATGATTCAATGTTGCATATTTATCAAGGGATATTATATCTCCCCACCCCAGACTAAAACACAATCCTCAGTGTTTTCTAACTTTTATAATAGGTTGGGATACGTTTCACACATAAATTGTTCATCCTCCCATATAGCCTCTTTTGGGCTAAAGTGCTTCCATTGCACTTTAACCTAGGTGATAACTAGCTTCCATAACATTGTTTCTCTCTGATCGACAATACATAGGGGTTTGACCAGGAATTCTTTGTTTAGTTTGACCTACAATGACACATCAAAAACATTATTACATTTCAACAACATCAAGAAAAACATTTTCATAGAATTATTTTACTTAATCATGTTACCTGCACAAATTACTAATGTACAGTATGTCTAAGTTCATGTATGTACTTCTTTAGCATGGATACATGGAACACATTATGCACACTTATGTGACTAGGTAAGGCCAACTAATAGGCCACTAGACTAATCTAGGCAAGAATTTGAAAAGGGCCACAAAATTAAGGGACTAACTTGGCACAACCACCCCACCTCTGAGTACTCTTTTTTGGGTTTCACTCTTACATAAACATGCTCTCCTATCTTAAATTCGTGATAAGGTCTTCGCTAACCAACATAACTCTTTTTTTGATATTGAGCAACCTTTAAATTTAATTGAACTTTCTTTACAATATACTCCATTTCCTTCAACTTGTCAGACCATAATATCAACTTATCTTCATGATTATTACAATTGATAAGAGTTTTACCCTTCCATCCATATAACACCTTAAATGGACTCATCTTCAAAGCAGCATGATAACTATTATTATATGCAAACTCTACCATGTGGAGATACTCTTCCCACTTGGTAAGTGATTGCATCACATATATTCTGAGCATATCTCCCAGCACTTGGTTCACTCATTCAATGTTCCCATTTGTCTGTAGATGGTAAGCAGTACCGAACTATACTTGGGTGCCCAGACCAATGAAGAGAGCCTTCCATAAAGCGGAGGTAAACTTTATGTCCCTATTAGAAATTACCATTTTGGGTACTCCATGTAATCTAAAGATCTCTCTCATAAATATATCAGTAATTTACATGGCTTTATAGGTTGACTGCTTAAGAACGAAATGTGCAGTTTTAATTAATTTTTCTACCACCACCATTCTAGATTCATTTTTCTTTTCCGACTTAGGTAAACTTGTAATAAAATATAATGTTATTATTGTACATTTCCATTCAGGAATGGGCAGTGGGTGGAGTATACCTACTAGGTTTTGATGTTCATACTTTACTTGCTAGCACTCCAAGAATTACGCCAAGTACTGGGTCAATTATTTCTTCATTTAGGGCCAAAAGTAATCTTTTCTTATAGCTGTAATTAATTTCTAGTAGCCTGGATGTGCAACATATGGATTTCTATGATATTCATCAAAAATAAATTGCTTAACAATTTGTTGATTAGGAACATAGATTTTATTTTTAAATAAATTAAAAAAAAATAAAAAATCATTGTTACTATCATATCCCATCCACCCTTCCAAGTTTCTTTCTTGTTTAGCTTACTTCCATAAGAAATGGTATTCAATATCTTTTAAGGCGACGTCTCTAATATGATTAGGAAAATTAAATTTCAATTGATTATAACTGATACCATATATGAAAATAAATCTTTTACTTAGATTATTTGTTACTTGATTCTCTTTACCTTTCAAATTATTTATATCAAAGTCAAACTCACTCAGAATAGCAGTCCACCATGTTGGGCAAGCATTTAGATTTGATTTCTTAAATAAATTAGTCAATATGTTGTGGTCAGTCATTAAGATAAACTTCTTTCCCTATAAATAATGTCGTCATACCTTCAAAGCATGGACTACCACAATTAACTCTAGATCATGATTCACAGGCCACTACTTGGCCTTCTTTCATTAGCATGCCTCCCACCGCTTCTTGGCATGCATTAGTTTAGAAAATAAATTCTTTTTTTCTGGGTTTGTTATCCTTAGAATAGGTGTTGTGGTCAACAAGGGTTTTAGCTATTCAAAACTTTGTTGACATCATGATTTCCATTTAAAATATTTTCCTTTCTTCTGCAATGATGTTAGGGGGTATGCTAGTCTAGAAAACCCTTCTATGAAATGGTGATAATAGCCGGCTAACCTCATAAAGTATGAGATGTCTGCAACATTTTTCGGGACATACCACTCCATAATGGTTTTAATCTTCTCAGGGTCTACTGTCATCCCTTCTTGAGCGATAATATGTCCCAGGTATTGTATTTGATCCTTATAGAATTCACACTTACTATAGTTGGCATACAATTGATGTTCCCTCAACATTGTAATACTATCTATAGATGCTTCTTATGTTCCTCCATATTCTTTTAATATACCAAGATATCATCAATAAAAATCAACACAAATTTGTCAAGATAGGGATGAAATATACTATTCATAAGACACATGAAAATGGTTGGGGCGTTAGTTATCCCAAAGGGTAAAACTGAAAATTCATAATGTATGTAATGAGTTCTAAATGTAGTCCTGCATATATCCTCATCCCTTATCCTTCTTTGATGGTACTTGGAATGCAAGTCAATTTTTGAAAATATAGTAACAATTTTGACATGATCAAATAGACCATTAATCCTTGGTAGTGGATATTTGTTTTTGGTAGTCAACTTGTTTAGCTGCTAGTAATCTATACAAATTCTCGGAGTACCATTATTATTATTAACAAAGTGGACAAGGGATCCCCAAGGTGATATGATGGGACGTATGTACTTTTTGTCAAGTAATTCTTGTAGTTGAATTTTTAATTCTGTCAATTCTAGTATGCTCAGTTGGTAGGGTTCCTTGGAAATCGAGGAAAATCCTGGAATTTCATTTGTGAAATCTATATCTCTTTTAGGTGGTAGTCCTGATATCTCTTCTGGAAGTACATCAAAAAAGTCCTGAACTATTGGCAATTTCTCTAATGCTTTTGTTTTCTCCTTAGAGTTGGTATACCCCATCTGAACTGTGTAGCTTTGGTGGCCTTTCCTAATACATTTCCCTAATTGGGAGGTTGTGATTGGTCTTAATCTCATAGGCCTCTTAATTCCTTGAAATTATTGTCTAACACCTTCCTCATTCAAGAAACTGACAATGTTTTCCTTAGAGTTTATAGAAGACCAATGATATTCCATTCAATCCATACCAATTAAGACATCATATCACCCTAAAGGTAAAACATTTAAATTTTTACTCTTATAGGTTGATCTGCCAATTCAATTAAACAATTTTCTACTTTAGGCACCACTCTCCTTTTTTCCCCTATGGCTAATTGAACCAACCATGGGTTCTTAAATTTATTTACTTATAAATGACACAATTCCACCACCTTAGGACTTATGTAACTTAAACTTGCTTTAGGGTCAATTAGAATAGAAATAGTATTCTTGAATATCTTACCTTCAAATTCAATCACGCTCGATTGATACTCTGCTTGATGATCTTCTAGTGCATCATTTATTTTACATATACTTTTCACCACTTCACCCATAGTTGAAGCCTCCTGAATGCTTGTTACCTACTCAAATATTCCATGATAGGGACAATTCTTTATATAATGTGGTCCTCCACAACCCGAATGCTATAATGGTGGATGTTGTGATTGGATGGCTTCCATTTTGGATCATTGTTCTATAGCTTTTGATTCATTTTGTGGTCAAGGTTTTTGCTTGCCCTTTTCCATGGATTTTTCTTGCTGATTTTTTTGGGAATTTCTAAAATTTATAGATCTGTTATTTTTTACACTTTGTGCATTTTTCTATCCTTTCCTAAATGATTAGGTCTTATTATTATCTTTCTGCTTCATTTGTTGATAACAAATTCATGCTTTCCTTACCATGTCATCCATAGTTTTACGATTATCAAATTCTAGTTGCCTATAGGTGGTTCACTCAGTAAGGTACGGATTCAGGGTGAAGTACGGGACGTGGCGGACAGCGTATAGTCCAGTCCCAGGTATTGCAGCGTGAAGTCCAGGTTGGTCCCTCGACCTAAGGTGCACGCACTATGAAGGCAATTCAGCTCTGGTTGTTGTGTGACTCCAGGTGTTTTTGTCGTCGGACTGGACTAAGCTTATTGTAGCATCTCAGCCAACAGTGGAGGTGGGAGCCACATGCATAGCAGATTGGGATTTAGAATTCAACGTCAGGTCCAGATTATCCAGCTTATTATTAGGAGGCTCCGGATTATCATTCTGATTTCTTGGATCTAGATGGAGCGGCTCGTGTGTACGCGACCGACTGTACGTGGCATGGACTGAACCAGAACGGATCAGAAAATGCAAGATCGATCATGAAAGTGAATCATATATATAGAGCAACGAAGTGAAGAGCGGAGTGAAGCGCAGTGTGCCTCACTTTTCTTTTCTTTTCTTGCTGGAATACAGTCTTGGTCAGCCTCCTACAGGACTACCTTTCTTTTGGACAGCAACCGTCTTGAATAATTTCATCGAACTTACCTCTTTAATTGAGGAACTACCTACCTACAACCAGCGGATATTGGATGGAATAGGAGCGGCTTGCTTGCTTGCTTGGGTGCGTGGGCTATTGATTGTTTTCCTTTCTGAAGACTCTTGGACTTTACTTATGTGCATGCTATACACCTGTTCTGTTTACCAGACTTTACCGCTTAACCTTACTTAGAATATGGATGGAGGAGGGATTTAGGGAGTGCTGCCAACCAATTGATTCAGCCGGGAAGACTTTGTAGGTACGGTACTATTCGATTTCACTTTACCCAACCTTCACTTTTTTACACTCTTCTTACCCACCCCCAACTTACAGCCTAGGAAGGGAAGGGTTTCCATAGATATAGAGAGAGGGAGGAGGACCTTTTCAACGGACTTCCAGACACCATTGCACAGGATCACACTTGCTATTATTTTGTATGAAGTTGGGTCTATTTTCCACCGTACCATACCCTTTACCTTGACAATGTACTATTTAAAGGGACCCTTTTCTACCAGACCCTTGACTTACTGTCTTCACCCAACGAACGGAGTGCTTCCTTACCCAACAACAAACACTTGCCTTCAGCCAGGAAGTGGAGGGATACCCCCTACCTTGTTTACACACAACCACCCAACAGAATAACTAGACCTGCCCTATACCACTTGCTTCATGAATCACTTAGTGGGGACTGACTGCTAGAGACTTATCTTTCCAACCGGGATAAACCAACTTACCCTTACTTTTTCTATTACTTCCCACCACACAGACAAACTCACCATCACTAGATACACTGTGGAACCCTTCCTTAGATTAGCTTCGATGCAGCAGCATTGCACAGGTGTTAAATCAAATAGAAATAAGAGCATTGGTGCATGGGCTTCAGATACAGCATGAACAGGACTTCGAGAAACTTCCTGCTTCAAGATTCCTACTTGGGGGTACCACTAGTACTACCGCTACGCCCCTGCCTACCGATACCTTTACTTAAGTGCATGCTATCCGCCTACCTTACTTTCTTACTACCTTCACCCTAGTCAATGGAGTGATGCCCTACCCATGACCTTCTCTTAGAAGCACCAGATGGATTGTCGATAGCCAGAATGGAAGAGATACGGGCCTGGGTGGGGTAGGCACTTACTGTCTTTGCTATGAACTTTAGCCTACTTTTAGTACTTCAGTGCGATCTACTCACCCACCTTGAGATTCTTTGCCTATTATACCTCTCACTTACCCTACCCGCCTTAGTTATGGATGCCCTTTCCTTCATATGAGCTGGAAAACTACTGATAAATCGTTGCACCTTGGCCTTTTATTCCCGTATATAGGGAACATGCCATAATAAAGAGCTGAAATTTGTCATGAATTCATCCATGGCTAGTTTTCTTAGTTGAAGATCATGGAATTATTTGGCCTTGTCATTGTAAAATTATTCAGTCAAATAGTTTCCCTTAAAATATTTCTGGAAGGTTTCCCAAGTGATTACCTGTTCATCAACTCCATGTACTTCCTTCACTTGTTCCCACCTCAGGGTTTCCTTTCCCTACGATTGGTAAATTTCTAAGTGGGTTTTCAAATTATCACCATATTTGTAAATCTGGAAGTACTTATTCATATTTATTGACCATGATTCTACTACCTCTTCAGCCTCACCGTTAAAGCTTCAAGGTTTTATTTTTTTGAATTCTCGATGTAATTCCAACTTATCTCTTAGATATTTTTCACTTATTACCCCTAGAAACATTTATGGAATCTTTCTCATTCGTCTCTCGATCACCCTCTGATTCTTGTGTCTGACTCCTTTCAAGTATACTATCTTCCCTCCTCTGGTGGGACACTTTTTTTTTTCCCATTGTCAGAGCTCGAAATGGAATTTCTATGATTTTGTGTGTCTGTCAAACTTTTCATTATTTGATCATGTTCATGCATCATACGTTCATTATCTTCCCTTAAATTCACCATATCAACCTTTAGTTGTTGTACAATTTCCAATAGCACAATGTTTATATTCTGAGACTCATCCCCTAGCTGGATCCACATTTCAGGGTTGGGTCCCACAAAAGGTATTGAACCAGATCCTACAGGGGGTCATGCTAGTGGTTTAAGCATTGCACCACTTCCCCTCTTCATATTTCTTCCACTCTATATGAACCATACAATGCAATTTGTTATTTATTATGCTGCCCAATTAAGCCACAGTGTAGAAACCTCTTCTCTAATCCTACTTGTAACATACCCTTAACACATTTTTTTGTAATTTATAATTACTAATTTTACTATGCTATATATGATAAAGATAATCTTATGACACACATATGTTTGTGTTTGAACTGGTTTTCATTAAAGGGGTTGAATGGGTTATTTATTTTTCTTCATATTGTTTTCGGCACTAACTTAATGATCAAAGCCTTGGGCTTTGAATTAATTATTTGAACGGATTGAATATAAATTTCTTACTCCTTGGATTAACCTGGAAATAATGATATGATGTGTTGTGGAATATTGGTTTTCGAATTTTTTGGACCCTGGTCCTATCGCATTCCATCTAGTAGTCCTGGCTCTTGGGATCTAGAACAGATCTACAACTTTTTGAGCTTAGGTTTTCAATTGACTATGCAGGTTGAAAAAGGATGGTTAGAGGGTAACCGCCCTTCCTCACCCAGCACCGTTTGCACCTCATTTTCTCTGTCCCTTGTTTTGTAACACAACTTTGTAGTTTGGATGCTGGGGTTTCAAATTTTTGTAGAAACCCTCTTCCCTCTACACTAAATTGCTTGGTTATAGATAGTGTCTATACACTGAATGTCGAGAGTTTTCATATTAACCACTTTAGTACTCGCGCTACAGGGTTAATGAAACTCAAAGGTTTATGAGGGTGTCCGACTCTTTTCTTTTTATGGGTGAGCTCTAACTACACCCTCTCCTTTTCCTACATGCAAATAACTAAATTTATCCTATTTATTTTTAATAATTCAGTTCCTATTATTCACTTTCGCATGGGGGTGTTGTAGGAGTCTGCATGCGACAAGGAAACTTACACATGATGGGGTAATTACTTGGGTAATTTTTTTTATGACACTCTTATTATTTTTCCCAGTTCAGCTCTTCGCATTCTAGCTTGGTTTCCTAATGTCGTTATCCTTCCTTAGGGTTATCTTTGGAGCTCCTTGAAGAACAACAAATTGTCAATTCATCCTATTGGAAGAATACTGAAGGGGGGGGTGGGGGGAGGGGGCGTGAATCAATATTAACAAATCTATAATTTTTTCATTTCCATAGTCAGATTTATGTACGCTACTTGGTTGAAGGTAACTTGCGTGTACACGCAACTATATTTAAGGCAACCAGCGTATATCCAGCAGACTTATGATTCAGTTAATTCAGCATATGTTGATCTTTAATCAGTGCATGAGTACTTCATTAACCATATAAATAGTAACCATGTGTAGTAATAACAAAACAAACCATCACACATAAGAAAGACACATGAACACCAAGATTTAAGGTGGAAACCCAATGTGGGTGAAAACCACCTGCTGCTATTGTCTCTGTCTTCTTTTAATAATAAGAAAGTCTGTTTACAATCTTGTACTGGTGCAGACTCATACCAGTACGTAGGCTTCTACCTATAGAAGGTTACAACCTTGTCTCATTTTCCAACTTCTATTGGAAGGGAGCTGCAACCCCCTAGCTCATGTGCTAGCCAATATGTTTTCTAGTACGTAGATGCTAGCCTACAGAAAACTCCACTCTTCCACCAACGACCACGTTTCATGAATTTTTCAAACTAGATTTTCCTGGCACATATCAAAACATATGAAGACCTTGACTCACCAATAACCCATCATAAATTTAGAAACTCAAACTTCATCAACCAACATGTAGTTAATCTGAATTAATCAGATCATTGTCATCAGAACACTGTGTTGAACCCAGAAACCTGCATCAACATTAAGAACCAACTGAAACCTCAAAAATTCATGTGTCAGACTGTATAAGCTACTTCAATGACGAAAACCTACGTGTATACGCAACTTCCTTCAACCCAACTTGCATATACCTTTAAATATTTTGAATCATAAAATCTCTAAATCAGAAACCGTACCAACCAACAGTATATTGAACATCTGCTATCAAATTATAGAACTTTGCACAAGCAGGCAACAGAAAACACTTCTTCTCATTTATACAATCAATCAAATATCAACCTCCTTATGCATTCAGATTTACATTCAAATCTAATAAGACTTCATTGACAGACAACAGTAAAATAGCAGCAAAAATAAATTAGAAATACTGATCTGATAGATCAGTTATCTCTGAACATCAAGCCTTTCTTTTGTATACGCTACTTGAAAGAACAGAACCTGTGTGTATATGCTCTTTGGCCGAGACGAACCTGTGTAAAGTACTGCAAATATTGACTCAAAACTTTGCTGCAATTCCAGACTTCAGATAAACCCAGATCATAATAGATAACACATAAAACAGGCGCAAAACATCAGATATAGCCTCAACCAATATCAGATCATTTAAGAATAACTCATTTCAGGTCTCATGATCTTGATCTAATATTGAACTTTAGGGTGCACATAAATATTTCAGATCTAGTCCCAAACATAACCCTGCAACATAAAATGTTCTTCAAATAGAAGTATTCCTTAGAATCTTATTCACTTGCACACATTGACCTAATGATCTTCTCCTCCTTATATAGTTTTAGGCCTTTCTCAATACCTTGGACCAAAACCACTTAAGACCAATACCTTGGACCAAATACCCATGGTCAATATCTCAGACCAAATACCCTGGATCAATACATTGGTTCAAAATACCTGGTTTTTCAACATGTACGCGCTTTTCTTTCTGTGAAAGTGCGTGTATACGTATACGCGGTTTTTGTTCTGTGGACCAGCATGTATACGCTATTTTGACTAAGTGGACCTGCGTATATTTCTTAAACTACTTTACATCAGCCTTTTCCTTTACCTTCTTTATTTTGATCAGTATACCTTAGTTCCATCTTCCTGTTCTTCTATACCAGTGCCCTGTTACCTCTTAATAGACCTGTTACACAGAATTTTTTATATTACTTTTGAAATGGTTCCTTTGAACTGCCCTGCATTTTGTCACATCTGTAAACACAATTGTCATGTATTCTGTTATATCTTATATCTCTCTTGTAGATTCATTTAGTTACATAGATTCATCTCGTTACCATATACAAGTGAGTTGTTCTACTACAAGTGGGTTGCCATCAAGTACAACACATACATCATAATGCCAACACATCCCTCTTACGGTTCTCTCTCTATGGCTAAAATTGTTTCCTTTTTACTATTATGTAATGGTGTGTTATACTAATGTCTTATCTACTGGGTTGGTCTCTTACAGATATTGTATACCTGATGCCTTCAATACCTTGCTTACAAGTTCATGGATCCCTTCCTAAACTCTTCGGTGACAATTTGTTTCTTAGTCAAATTTCCAGGCATGGTTGTGTTCCCTTCAAGGTTTTTCTTGATTGTAGAATGCTAATAGAATCTCATGTGGTGGGTCTCAATAGCAAGCTAGGGTTCTAAGATTTTATTTATATAACCTGTTACTTATAAAAAGAAATAATCCACGAGCATTCCCTTGCTACTTTAGGAGGACTCTGCTTATTGATAGTTATCAATATGATGGACATTTCACTCTCAGTATTTTTGTTGACACGGCTATTATGATTTCGACTTCACGGGAAAAACCCTTATTTATTAGTGTAAAGTTGTGTTTTCATATTTTATACATATATATAATTGTTTATGGCCATAGACGACCTTTCCAATTTTCGGATTGTTCATTTGTTACTTTACCGCATTGTCCAATTTGAGGATATGTGTATATATATGTGTGTGTGTGTGTGTGGTCAATACCCTTCATAGGGTTATTTGGAAAATTTCCTTAATTTAACATTTGTTTTAGTCAATATAAGATTTTTGGCTTCGCCCAGGTTGTCATTTGTTCTTTCAACAAAATGCTTTTAGGAATGGAGTCCAATAAACTTATATTCTATTGTCTTTATGCAACTTTGTATGTACCATAGTCCCAAATTGTTGAGTAACCATTGCCTTAAATTAAATAGTTTCGGTTAATGGATCTTTATAGTTCTCCTTTTTTATCAGCGATAAACTCTTGTTTGTCCTCTGCATTGTAGCTTCTTTATTTAAAATGTTATTTCTCAAAGCTTTCCTCTTTTTGAAGTCTACTAATTACTTCAAAAAAGTAATAGAATTTGTAGAGATATTAGCACTCTTTTTTGTTCAATTGTTATGTTCGAATACAATTCACAATTATAATATGGTTCACAGTTTTATAGTTCTTGTTGAATTAGTTCTCTTAACTCTTTGGAGTCAAACATAATAACCGATCAAATGAGAAAATTACCTAGTACCCGTTTTTTTGAATCACCCGATTTTGAAAAGTGGGAATTCAGAATACACCTTTTTTTTGGAGCATATTTTTGGCACTTTAAATTTTCTTATTTATCAAGTATGAACATTTTTTTTTAAATGTTAGTGATTTTCATGCTGATTTTGAAAACTATTGATGCAGATCAACACATTTTTTTAGTGGGTTTATTTTTGACACTTTAAATTTTCTTATGTATCAAGTATGAACATTTTTTTTTAAAAAGTTAGTGATTTTCATCTTGATTTTGAAAAGTGTTAATGCAACATCAACCCTTTTTATTTAGAGGGCTTATTTACATTTTAAATTTTCTAATTTATTAAGTGTGGATATTTTTTTTAAATGTTGGTGACTTTTATATTGGTAATAAAACATAAAAGTAAAATAAAAAGCATGACAAATAAAAACTAAAATATAACAAAAACAAAAAAAACAAAAAAAATTATACAAATTGTAAAAAAATACAAAATTAACTTGTAATAGATAATAATATATATATATATATTATATATATATAAAATATCATAAAAAAAAATAATAAAATTGAAAATTATCAAAAAAAAAAAAACTAAAAACATCTATAACATTTTTTTTTAAGTTAAAAAAAAATAAACCGCATAATAAAACAATAACTAAAAAATTAAAAATAATAATAATAAAAATATATTAAAAAATAAAAAAACACACCAAAAGGGTAGCAGAGGGCCGATTCCCAAACCCGCCACCCTGGGTGGGTTTTTTTTCATATTTTTTTTAATTGTTTTCTCCTTAAATTATGTCTATTTTTTAAAAAAATCCCTTTTATTTTAATTTAATTTATTATTTTGTTTTGCTTTTGCTTTTTACAAAATTTTTTTTTTTTAATTTTTTTTTATATAATTGGTTTTGTTTTATGTTTTTTTTTTATAATTATGTTTATACTTGTTATAATTTATTGTTTTTTATTTCAATTTGGATTTTTGTTTTCTTTTATGTTTTTTTTATTATTTTTTTTCAATATTTGAATTTTTGTTTTCTTTTGTATTATTTCTTGTGTTTTCTTTTTTACACTTTTTATTTTTTTTCAATATTTGAATTTTTGTTTTCTTTTGTATTTTTCATTTTTATTTCTTTATATATTTATTTATACTTTTGGTTTTTATTTAATTGTTATTTTTTGCAGGGTGTACGTCCTCTGGATCTTCAACCTCATTCTTCTATATCTTGGTGGTGGCCATGGTGCCACTGGGCTCCATGTCAATTATTTGCTTCCCTTTGTCATTCCCCTTGTCGGGTTCTGACTCAGAGTCAAAACATGCGTCTGATTCAGAAGCCTTTAGCATTGTTAGAAAACCAGCTAACAAAAAGATAGAAAAGATATATCTACGCCTTAGAATCCAGCCTTTTCGAGGGGGAAACCTCCTTTACATTACACAAATGAACAATTCTTGGATGATGATACAAATGACTAAACCTCCCTTCTATATAAAGGAGTCTAAGGGGTCACAATATAATCAAGCCGACATAACAGTAATAACATAAGTGCACAAAAATAACAATAGTGGGTTTCTATGGGGCATACTAATAACAATATGTGGACAATAGGGGCACAATAATAACAATAAGGGATTTAATGACAATAGTAATGGGGGAATCACTAGTATTATAGGGGCCTAACATGCCCCTCTCCTTTCGAAAAGCATTGTCCTCAACGCTTGAGTAGTTCTGGATGCTTCTCTATAGAATTCTCATCCTCCCATGTGGAATCTTCAGCAGATAAGTTCTTCCACTTGATGAGATACTTCGATTGATCAATCTCGTAGCTGTCGAGTTCTTGTTCTGTGACTTATTCCGGTTCCAATATGATTTTTCCTTTCCTCATCAAGTTCTAGCAATATTGTTTGAACTGGGAGCTTGTCACCTATAACCTTCTTTAAACATGAAACATGGAAAACTGGGTGCACTCGGGAAGCTATAGGAAGCTCCAATTTGTATGCCATAGTACCAATCTTTTGCAACACCTTGTACAGACCATAATACTTTGGTGATACTTTATTATCCTTATTAGCTTGCTTGAGGGACATTTGTTTATATGGTTGTAGCCATAGGAATACACAATCACCTACATCAAAACTTCTTTCGTTGCGATGTTGATCTGCCTGTTGTTTCATTCTATTTTGCACCAACGTGAGGTTATCCTTTAAGAGTTGAAGAACTTGTTGTTGATGCTCGATGTGATGTTCCATTGCTTGAACCTTAGATTTTTCTCTTAAATATGATGTGATGGATGGTGGATGATATCCATAAAGTGCCATAAATGGGGTCATTTTTGCTGCAGTATGGAAGGAAGTGTTATACCACCATTCAGCTAGGGGCAACCATTTGACCCATTGTGTATGTTTATCAGATATAAAGCAACGAAGATATCCTTCGAAACATTTGTTTCCTATCTCAGTTTGCCCATTAGATTGAGGATGATAAGATGAGTTATGAGCTAACTGATTAGTGAGACAAGAAAATACTTCTATCCAAAAATTTCCAGTGAAAATGGGATCTCTGTCACTTACAATAATCTTTGGGTTTCCATGTAGCTTTTGAATTGTTTCCATAAATGCAGTATAAGCTATATTGGCTTTAAATGGATGTGATAATGCACAAAAGTGTGCATACTTGGTAAGTCTATCAACTACCACCATGATGACACTCTTTCCATCGGACTTGGGTAAACCTGTGATAAAATCCATTGAAACCTCCTCCCAACATTGGCTTGGAATGGATAAAGGTTGTAATAGACCCAGGGTCTTAATTGTTTCAACTTTCTTTTTTTTTTGGCAAACCAAACATTCTGCCACAAACTTTTGAATATTCGATTTAAGGCCATCCCAAACAAATTCCTTCTTAACTCTATGGTAAGTTTTTAAAAATCCTGAGTGCCCTCCTAAGGGAGAAGTGTGTAATTCCATAAGAATCTTTTGTTTGAGTTGAGAATTCTTATAAAGGTATACACGATCTTTGTACCATAATGAATCATTTTTACAGCTAAATGTATCCGATGTAATGGAATCTTGTTGTAACTTTCGAATAAGTTCCCACACTTATTCATCATTCTTCCATTCCTCCCTTGCTTCATTTATCCAATATGGTTGGATAATAGAAATGGCGCACAACAATGCTTCCACATTCTCATCCTTTCTTGAGACTGCATCTACCACCACATTTTGCTTCCCTCTTTGGTAGATGATTTCAAAGTCATATCCCAACATCTTTGTGACCCACTTTTGTTGCTCTTTAGAGGATAATCTTTGTTCTAAAATGCACTTAAGGCTATCATGATCCATTTTTACCTTCAAGTGTCTTCCCATTAAGTAGGGTCACCATTTCTTAAGTGCATGTAGTATTGCCAACATTTCCTTTTCATAAATAGATTTGTGTAAAAACTTTCCCTTGATTGGACGACTTTCAAAAGCAATGGATCTTTCATCTTGCATTAAAACAAAACCAATTCCATTTCCTAAAGCATCACATTCCACAATAAAGGTTTTTGTGAAGTCCCGGTGTAGCTAAGACCGGTGCTTGGCACATTGCCTCTTTAAGATGTTCAAGGGCCTTTGTTGCTTCCAGAGTCCATGAAAATGCATCTTTCTTTCAATAATGTTGTTAGAGGTGCTGCTATTCTCCCATAATTCTTAACAAACTTGCGATAATACCCTGTCAACCCGAGAAATCCTCGCAGATGCTTTATGGAGGTGGGGATTTTCCATTCCTTAATGGCTTTAATTTTGCTAGGGTCTACCTTAACTACTTCATGAGATACAATATGACCAGATATTCCACCTCTTGGACTCCAAAAAAGCATTTGGATCTTTTTGCATATAATTGTTTCTCCTCCAATAGTTGTAGCACCCTGTCAACATGTTCAACATGATCCTTCCAAGACTTGCTGTAGATTAGTATATCATCAAAAAATACCAACACAAATTTTTCTAAGGAATGGTTTGAAAATTGAATTCATCAAACCTTGAAATGTTGAAGGTGAATTGGT
>APFE030885583.1:0-17180 GCA_000404065.3 Pinus taeda
CTGTCAGCCACTTTTTGCAGCCACTGAAGGGACATAATGAATCTCAACATCTCTTCTGCGTACCATCTGGCCCACCTTCCACAAAGCATTCTAACCTTGATGATACCGCACACTAGCACTTCTGATAGAGTGGCCAACTTTGTCCTTGATGACAGAGAGGCCCCCTCTGGACAGGCATCTTAATGAGGGACCAAGGAGTCGGATGGATGGAGAAAGAGATGCTTGGAAAATAGTTAATCAAGGCGCCAATACTTTGTATTCATAAGTGTCACTCTAGTGAGGCGCTCACAGTATTTTGACAAAAATATGCAACAAATAATTACACACCATTCTGGCAATCCTTTGCTGTAACTTGGTGTAACAAATCTTTTGGCTTTATCAATTCAATCAATTTTAGATTTCCTTTTTAGTCCATAAATCTGTTCAGAGAATTAAAAAACCCCAAGACAATTGAAATCGGCTGGCAGGGAAGGTTTCCAATGCGATTTATCATCAGATTCGAGGAGATAAGTCGCTTTAAATGTGATGGAGAGAGTTCAATAGGTTGCATTTTTATCTATTCCTTTTCAGTTTCTCGATAATTAGAGCTAGGCATGGAAGGATAGTGTGGACTTGGCTAGCCATGGTGAGAAATGTGTACCTTTTTGGCTCAGGTGTAACAAACTCTTGTGTTTCTGATCAACGCAGTAGGTTTTGGATTTTTACCAAGTTACAAATCGCTTCAAATACTCTCAAAATCCAGTATAGTTGTGTGTGAACGGCGAATGTTTTCAATGTGGAATGGGAAATTTATGGCCTACAAATCGGTATATAATGAAATATTGTGGAGTAGGTAACATAAAGTTTTAGCCACAGATTTAGTTTGCAGGTTTAGCAGGACAAAATATATGCAACAGAACTTCATTTCAGAACATATTTCATGGAAAAACAAACTAAAAAATCAACTTAAAATGCAGTTTTTCTATGGGTTTTCAAAACATGGGCTTCAACCCTTCATATTCTCTTCATCTAGGCTTGGATTAGCCAGGCGGATATTTGCTGTATCAATTACTGACAGCCAAAAACACGCAACCCAAATCTGAAGGGCCATCCCCCACATTTTCATCACATTTTATCTTAAACGGCCAATTTTCAATCACAAAATAGAAAAAGTAGGGAGTTGATCCTCAAATTCCAAGCCTGTTTGGAGAGATTGAATTTGAAGGACAAGATACAAAAAGTTGCGACACATATTTCTTCTCAAACAGTGAGGAAGTCTCAGCTGAGTCTTTTCTGGCCTTCCGATCGTGCCCCAAAATAAGCCTTCACCATTTAGGTAAACTAAAATCGGTTCATGCACTAAAAACAATAAATTTTTGCACAAATATTTGATTAAAATAAGAAGGATTTTAACGTCTTAAAGGTCGTGATCTTCCCTCCTATACTACATAGAGACAAAGGAAATTGTGAGATCCATCCAAGAAAGACCTTCCTGGAGTTCCATTCACAGAATATTATAAATCAATAAGAGGATTTGACAGCCGTTGTTTCTTCAATGCTTCTATAAAAAATAACCTGCCATGCCACAAGATGGTAAAAGCATTCCTAGTGTCAGTGCTTCTATAAACAATAACCTGCCATGCCACAAGATGGTAAAAGCATTCCTAGTGTCGTCTCAACGCACCGCCACTCGCAATAAAAGGATAGAGAAAAATTACTGCAGCCCTAAAATATGTTTGAAAATATCAAAGGTAAAGAATTTGGAGGGCTACGCTTGCAAGCATGAAAGAAAGAGTGTCACAAACGCCTCAAGTTCAACCCTGGCGCAACTTACACAATACCTTCAAATATTTCTAAATTACAACAAGTATACAAGATTTTAGAGGCTGAAAATTTTCCTTTAACAATAGACATGCACATATTACAGATTACAAGGTTTCAGAGAATACGATTATAATGAGAGCCAGAAAACTAAAATGAAAACTTAAACTACACCGCCGCGCAAAGGATCGCCAGAAATTCCCATTCATAACCAACTCTGAAGTAGGAAACAAAGTATCAAGGATCCGTCTGAACACAATAAAAAAAAATAGTTAGACAAGTACCACCGCCAGAACAGAGTACCAAGCAATTCATTTAAATGGGTTGCCAATTAAGCTAACATTTTAACGAGAAAAGTGACACGTTACCTTGAAGTCCTGGGCAATTTCCCTCACAAGCCTTTTGAAATGGCAGCTTTCGAATTAGCAATTCCATGCTCTTCTTATACTTTCAAATTTCTCTGTTCAGTCAATTAAACAATTTGCAATAAGATACATATACTGTAAAGAAAACATTGTAAACATAACAATAGAATCCAAAGCAAATTTACACAGCCTGTACATACCGAAGAGCAAATGTTTGGGGACGATATCTATGAGGCTTCTTCACACCTCCAGTTGTGGGAGCAGATTTATGAGCAGCCTAATTTAAAAAAGGAGCTTCAGAATAAAATGCCACAATAAAAACAGCACGCCTCAATTAACTCCACCAAAGATGCAACGGAAAAAATATAGGAAAGTCGTTACCTTTGTTGCGAGCTGCTTCCTCGGAGCCTTTCCTCCTATAGATTTTCATGCTGCCTGCTTCGTACCAGCCATGATTCATAGAAAAGAGCGATCTACAGCACAGAGAGCAAGAACGAAAGCATAAGACCAAAGCCCAAACATCAAAACAGAAATTCCAAAACCACACCAAAAAATTACTATCAATCTCTTTCAAAAAAACGCCACAAGAAGTCCTGATGTTAAACTTCCATCTTTGCGCTAGTGTGCTGGGTGGACTTTATTTTACGCATTATTAAATGTTTCGTTTGCTTGGAAATTAACTTACCTTCGTGCGAAAAAGCACCGCATATCAAGTCTCAGAAGCTGCAGTTAGGTACTGTGATAAATGCTTTTGATGACAGTGTACCTTCCGCTGATCAAAATCATAATAAAATTAAATGTAAATCTTGAAGAACAAATTTATGATTGAGATCAAAATTATTAGACTTGGATGGATTGTAAATAGTCATATCACTTGTAAAAGAAATTTCATCAAACAATGAATTTAGCAGATGGTATTGCGTGATCTTTACAGTGCTGATTCAAGGACAGAAAGTAAATGCAAAGAGAAATCTAAGAAGAGGAAAAGATGGCTGAAAAAAAACCAAAGAAGTTGAAAAGATGGCTTAAACCTACAACGGAAGCCATCATGTCGAATCCAGAAAACACCATTTGATATCCAGGACGTATATAGAGACAACACAAAATACAACACACCTGTTCAAGAATAACACCCACTTGCATACAGTACAATTTAACTCTGATATTAAACGATTTTACTAAATTTCAGACCACGATCCCCAATTGCATGAGGCAACAATGTTCATTCACACATAATAGAAACTATTTAATTAACCTCTGATTTCAGGGTTAGCCAGCATATTTCAGGTTGAATTTAGTTTAAACAGATTATGTAGTAAAATGGTTAAATCTACTATATCTACCGGTAAAGTGGTGAAAAGTATACAGCAGAATACAAAAACAAACCAACAGAAAATACATTCATCTGTGTCTTGCAGTCATGCTTTACTTTGACATCATGACTATCCCTGGAGTGTTTTGCAGCCTACTTCTACATGGAAACCATTCTACTTTTCTCTGTCCAAACATCATTTTATGAAAGTCAACCATGATTTACTTGTATAAAAATTATTCTTAAGACTGAAATCGTGAATTATGTGAGTTGCTTTTCCTAAACGAGGTCAAAAAAGTTCCTTTGTAAGCCGATAAAAATGTAAGGGAGAAATCTAATAAAGTCTATCCTTGCAATGTCACCTATATTGCTGCAAAAGCTAAGAAAATGAACAGAAAGCATGGAGTACGTACAGGAGACCAAAATTTCAGTGGATATGAATATATTGGTAGGCCTACATATTAATAAATATGGAGCAAACTGTCTTCAAAAAGAATGAAATTAATCCTTATAATGTAAGTTATAATGCTGCCAAAGCTAAGCACATGCCGAGAATGGAATCCATAAAGGATACATAAAGTACAGATGATCTGAATACATAACTTTTCTGAAACTAACAAAAACACCATGTCACTTGTATCCAGTCAAGTCCAAAACACCAATGCTCTGCTTTGTAGCCTCGGTAGCCCAACTCCACTTAAGTCGCCAAACAAGTGAGAAGACTACTCTGCTAAGAAAGAAAGTGAATCAGGCTACGTCAGGTTCAATAATTTAATAACATTTTGTGCATGTTTATATCGTACAGAAAAATTATCTCGGAGGCATCAAAAGAAAACACAATTATATTGAATACAGTAAATACAAAACCGTGTATGATTCCCAAGGCACTCTCAGAGCCCATCTGGAAAAGAGATATCACATAACGTCTGCAGCACTAATAATCTACGTTGCATTGGCTTCAGGAACAGAGGAAAAAGCGGGTAGGGAGAGCAAATATTCAAAAAATGGAATGCACACCTCCAAAATTCAGGGGATATCAATAATATTTATATATATGGTATTCACCAAAAAACATGAATGATGAAAAATTGAAGGAGAATTAAATATCCGACTGGCAATCACGATATCAAAAATATGAAATTTAAATATCATAATACATCATCCAAACAGAAATCACGAAGTGAATAAGATGTAGAGTGCAAGTTAGAGCAACGCTCGTTTAGGCATTTACCCACCAGTCCCCAAGCTCCCAGCATGATATACAACCCGTGTCCTCAAATTATCTAGGATCATGGGAACTGCCCCTTCAAAATATATATATTCCAGACCGGAACACCAATAGCATTCTTATGGCATTCCAAAGTTCACAAAATGCAGGATTGGAAGGTACATCAATTTTGTAAAGAGGACGCATCTAGTGCAAAAATATAGGGAAAAGAATAAATCAACTCTTAGATCTAATGTCAAAATTTCAATTCAAGATTGGATATCTAAAAATATAGGGAAAAGAATAAATCAACAAAATTTCAATCCAAGATTTGATATCTAAAAATAATGATTCTTAACTTCAGGCTTTTTATAAAAAAACAAGATCCATCTTAATCGCAGATCTAGATCCAATCCATCTTAATCACATATCTTTTAAATTATACGGTCAGATCCTTATATTACAAGGATTTCAACATGACTTCAGATTCTTACATTAAGAGGATTTTAACATGACTTTTTTATTCATCTCGATGGTTAATAAACCAATGTTAAAATAAATCTAAGATACATAAGGCTTTCCCTCAGATACTTAATTGATCTAATATTAAAATGAATCTATGTTAGTAAAAACCAATCAATTTTTGATCCGTAATTAAAAACCAATCAATTTTTGATCCATAATTAAAGTGGATCTAATATTAAAATGAATCTATGTTAGCAAAAACCAATCAATTTTTGATCCGTAATTAAAACGAATCTATGTTAGTAATTAAAACGAATCTATGTTAGTAGAAACCAAACCATGAAAATGGAGACCAAGCAAACCCAAATATGAAAAACTACGATAAATGCTGGAATAAAACAAACAGCCATCAAAATTGTTTAGATCCACCAGGAGTAAATTATTGTCCATACTTCCCGAGGAAGCCCGATATGAATCAACAAGCAAACCCAAATACGAAAAACTACGAAAAATGCTGGAATAAAACGAACAACCATCAAAATTGCTTAGATCCACCAGGATTAAATTATTGTCCATACTTCCCAAGGAAGCGCCAATATGAATCAAGTTTCTTTCCTCTATTTTAAAAACTTTTCATGTTAGCTTTATAGATAATAAGCATAATTTAATTTGGGAAAAAAAATGACCCAGGGTTTCAAACTTTTTCCTGGTGAACCTATATAAACTTTCAAGGTCTTTTAGATATGAGTAACAACAATATCCCTTCTAATCAGCTATGTCCAAATGAAACACATATGGAAAAATTATAAGCCCTAATTTATATCATTTCCCATTATTGATATAACCCTTAGAAACCCTAGCATGGCCCTTTTAACTATTTTTCATAGACCTCAAAGGAAGTAAAAAAACAATTTGAAAGACAAACGTACCTCAAACATGGCTAACCACCGGGGGCTGGGATCCACCACCACTGAGGAAGGACAAGAATCCGACTGCCGGCTCCTGCTCGTCCAAAAACAGATCTTCAGGAACCCTAAATGCACCATGCGTGCAAACGATCCCCAATCCAACCATAAGAGCTGAGATGAACAATGACCCAATGTTCGTCAGAAACATGACAACAATGGTGAGCACCGTCATGATCCCAAGAAGCTCCCTGTCACTGTAGGTCCTATTGAGTAGCACTAGGGGCTCCGTCCTGAGAAGATAAAGGAAGATCCAGCCCCCCAGTAGAGCGACAAGGAGGAACAATGACACAGGGTGCGAAACGAGGCTAAAGGCCAACACCCCACAGAGAAGTAGCAGGTAATTGACGCGGAAATACGTCCAGTTCTTGCGGATCTTGCTACTCTCCTCTGCCAGCGACTCCGGCTTCGTTAAGGCGCTTCGATCCACCATCTCTAGCCATGGCCTTCGCTGCGACAGGGCATTGAGGGCACCTTCCGAGATCCGGGCTAAGAAGGCTCGAGCCGCGTGTGTCGCAAGGCGTTAAGCTTCCGAAAAAAATGGCACGAATTTAGCTGCAGAACCACTTTCATGAATATCCATGAATACACGACGTAGCTCGCTCGCAGAACTCTGCGGTTATGCCCGCTCTACTTCGACGCCACGTGTTAGCGTGAGATTGCAAAACTCTGCGGTTATGCTGCTCTATTCTGATACCACGTGTCAGCATGAGAAACAAAGGGACGACGAAAGTCCCTTTCAAAGGAAGGCCTATTGGCCTAAAAATAAAGGCAATTTTTATTTTTAAAATTAATTTCTAAAAGAGTGGAAAACTAATTTGTTTTATTTATCTAGTATAGACAACATAGAAGACTTTTACCATAATTTTACTACAGTCTTCTCATATTCTATTAACAAGTTCTCAATTGAAGTTTCAAATAATAAAATAAATAGCAAAACCAACGCATGGTATGACAAAGATTGTAAAAATGCGAGAAGAGCTATTAAGGAAGTTGTTGATGAATCTCTTAAAATGGACAAGATAAAAATATACAAAGCTCTAACTAAAAGAAAAAAGAGACAATACATTCGTAAAAGACAAAAGAATCTCTTACACCTCTCTAAGGTAGCTCCTAAGAAATTTTGGAGGACTAGGAAAACTAAAGATAATAATAAAATTGCTTTGTTGTACATGACTTATATAATAGAGACAAAATATCTTAAACAAGACCATGATAGTCATCAACAACTATCAACAACATTTGTCAATCAGCAACCATATTCTCTCCCTGGAAAAAATTTGCACCGAGATCTTCTAAGATAGTGCCAACAATGCATTATAAGAAGCATATGTTGCCGTTGAACCTGTGTCAGAGGTTCACTGTCAGATTTGATTATTTCATATATTAGAAGAGTTATCAAGGCATTGTCATGAGTCAGATATATATCAAGCTTTCAATAACTTATGAAAGGCAACATATGTCACCAACAGACTATAACCATCATCAAGCAAAGTAGAGCAGATAATTCACTAAACCATATCAGACCCCTTTCTCATGAGTCTAGCCCACTGCTTTTCTTCAAACCAACATATACACACATGTACCCACCAAAACGCGCGTATATACATGACTACACTTCACGAAACTCGCATATGACTACCTTTCTCTGAAAAAATGGATTTTAACAACAAGATGATGCAACAACTACTCCTAGCTTCTATCTGAGATATTCAAATGTCTCTCTGGGTAGTGGTTTAGTGAATATATCAGCAACCTGTTCTTTGCAGGGAACATACTCCAATTCGACCCTTTGTTCAAGCACTTGTTCGCATATAAAATTATATTTGATGAGTATGTGCTTGGTCTTGGAGTGCATGACTAGATTCTCTGAAACACTAATGGCACTTGTAATATCATATAGAATGGAGATGGGTGGAGTATGGTGATCTAAATGTCTTATAAGTTTTGCATCATCCAAGGTAGTTGTGTGCAACAAGATGCAACAGCCACATATTATGCTTCAGTTGTAGATAAATCAATTGAACTTTGTTTCTTGCTGAACCAAAACACTAACCTTGAACTCATATAAAATGCACCACCACTAGTGCTTTTTATTTCATCAACACTTCCTGCCCAATCTGCATCTGTATATGCATGAATTGTAAGATCTGTATCTCTAAGATACCATAAGCCAAAGTTCTGTGTTCCTTGAAGATATTTGAAGATCCTTTCGATAGCCTGAAGGTGTGATTCCTTTGGATTTGCTTGGAATCTTCCATCTATTCCCACTACATGCATGGTGTCCGGTCGAGTACCTATTAGATAAAGCAAATTGCCAATCATGGATCTGTAAGTTGGTTGATGCACTGCTGCTGATTCATCATTTAAGCTAAGACTACATCCTATTACCGTTGGGGTACATACCGGTTTAGAATCTTCCATGCCATACTTTTTCAGGATCTGTTTGAGGTTTTTGGTTTGTGAGAGAAAAATGCCATCTTTATTTTGCTGAACTTTTATACCAAGAAAGTAGGTGAGCTCACTAAGCAATGACATTTCAAATTCTTACTACATTACTAAAGAAAAAGATTGACTCATGGATTCTTCATTGCTAACAAAAATGATATCATCAACATAAACAACAATTATTAGCAATTTACCAGAGTCAATCTTTGTATATAGATTGCTATCTGTTGATCCTTTTGAAAAACCTTCTTGGTGGAGATATTTGTCAAGATAATAATACATGCCCTTCGAGCCTGTTTTAGACCATATAGAGACTTTCTGAGTTTGCATACAAGTTTTTTTCATCATTTCCAAGAATGAATCCTTTTGGCTGTTCAATAGAGACTTTTTCTAAGTCTCCATTAAGAAAGGCAGATTTGACATCCATTTGATATACCTTGAATTTTTGAAAACTAGACATAGCAAGAAACATTCTGATGGCTTCAAGTCTAGAAACATGTGTAAAAGCTTCTTCAAAATCTATACCTTCTTGTTGAGCATATCCTTTACAAACAAGTATGGCCTTTTTTCTAATAACTTCTCCATTTTCATTCAGCTTGTTTTTGAAAATCCATTTACTTCCTATGATATTCTTATCATGAGGTGTAAGAACTAATTCCCAAGTATTATTCTTTTCAATTTGCTCAAGTTCTTCATTCATGAACTTGACCCAACATTCATCTCTACATGCTTCATTTACATTTTGAGGTTTAGTGGAAGATAGTAATGCTAGATAGCTTGAAGCTTCGGCAATGGTTCTTTTAGTCTCCACACCTACTCCTTTTTCTCCTAAGATTTGAGTTTTAGGATGATTTTTCTGAACATACCTGGACAAAGTATTTTCTTTTATCGTTCTCTCTTCTTCTGGTGGTTCATTGGTTTCTTCTTCAAAATCAGTGTGATTTGATGTGGGAAAATGATCCTCATCTTCTTCATCGTCATAATCTTCGATTTTTATTTGTTTTGGATTTTTGCATGCTTCATCAACCACAACATCAATACTTTCAATAATTTTCCCAAGTGTTTTTTTGTAACACTTATATCCTTTACTTCAAGAAGAGTAGCCAAGAAGAATACCTTCATCTACTCTAGGTTCAAACTTACCAAGTTTTTCATCAATCCTTTTGATGTAGCATTTGCTTCCAAAAACTTTTAAGTAGTTTACAGTAGGAGTCTTACCATATCAAAGTTCATGTGGAGTTTGAGTGTTGTTTACCCAAACATTTGCTTGATTGAGAATAGTGATGGTAGTGAATGCAACTTCACCCCAGAAGGTTGCAGGAGTTCTAGATTCATCTAGCATATCACGAGCCATTTGTTGAACATTTCTTTTCATCCTTTCTACTACTCCATTTTGTCGAGGATTTCCTGTGGTGGAGAACTACCTTTTTATTCCATGTTATTCACAAAAGTCAAAGAATTCATCTGAGGTAAATTCCCCTCCTCTATCAAATCTGAGGCATTTGACTTTTACGATCTGATTCATTTTCAACCAAAGGTTTGAAGGCTTTGAACTTTTCAAATTCTTCACCTTTATGCTTTAGAAGACCTATCCAACACATTCTAGAAAAATCATCAATAAACAATATAAAGCATTCTTCTCCTCGAGGTGACTTTCCCTTGATGGACCACATAAATCAGTATGAACAAGTTCAAGAGGCTTACTAGCTTACCCTTCCTTTTTTATGAATTGAGATCCGGTTTTCTTACCGAATTGACATGATTTGCATATAGTATTTTCAGGAATGTTGATCTTTCGAAGATCACGAACAGCCTGGAATTTGCATGCTTTCCTTATTTGAGAAAAGCTTAGATGTCCCAATCTTCTGTGCCATAGCCAGTTTTCATCATTTTTGCTTTGATAGCACTATTGTTTTCCTCCCTTGAGTATGTATAGGTTGTTTGGAGTTCTTGTCCACTTAATCACGATTTCTCCTATATCAAGCTCATGAGAAACACATCCATTTGATCGAAACGCTACTTCATTTCCTTGATCAAACATTTGACTCACACTCAAGAGATTATGCTTTAAGCCATCAACATACATAACATTCCTAGCTTTAACTTTTTCTTTTAAGAAAACAAAGCCTTTACCTTTTATGATAGTAGGAGTGTCATTTCCAAAAGAGACACTCTTCTCCTTTTCTAAGGCATAATATGAGTGTAGTTTTTCTCTGTCATGTCATGTGTTTTGAGCATCCAATGTCAATCTACCACTGGTTTTCTTGTCCTTCTGTATACAATGCTATACCACATCTTTCTATTTGTGGTTCATTCTTTCTCCATATTTTGGGATTTAATGGAGTTTGTTCTTTTTGAGCTATTTGCCGAAATTGACTCCTGTATTCAGATTCTTCATGGCCAAAGTTGTTACAGATTGAAACATTCTATTTCATTTTCAAGAAGAGAAAAGTTATTATAGGAACTTTTCTTTATCCCTGTCACATTCCTTTGATTTTGTGCTTCTCTAGTCATGAGAGTTTTGTAAGAAACACATTGAGCAGCTTTGTGTCCAAAATTATGACATGAGAAACATTGATCATTAAGGAAGTTCCTGCAGTTATTGAATCTATTGATCTATTGATTTGAGTTAAAGTTGATCCTACTAACCTATTGATTGATATTCTTTGAAAAAAATTGAGTATGATTTAGCTGAGGTTGATTGTGGCTTCTATTCATCCTTGAAGTAAATTGAGCCTGATTCACTTGGTTATCTACTTTATGCCTTTGTTGATGATTGTCAAACTGTTCACTGCTCTTTACTGCATCATGATAGCTTTTAGTGGAGGTTGACGGTTTCTAAGATGTTTCTTCAGCATATCCAAGACCTATCTTTATCAGAGGAAGGCATTGCATTTTGATAATTTCATTTAAGGTTTTTGATCCATTAGCAAATCTAAGATTGAGACCTTTTGTTTTCTCAAAATCCTTTCTTAGACCCACAATTTCACATTCTAGATTTTCATTGTGTTTTTATTTTTTAGCAAGTTGGGATGTCAAGGTATCTATAATCATATTCTGTTATTCTAAACATATTTTGAGTTTAGAAGGTCATCTTCATCTAAAGCTTCCAAAAAATCATCATCTTCATGAGCCATCAGAAGTGTATAGTCATTACTATTTTCATCTTCATCACTATTTGATAATCCATCACTATGTTCATGAGTATAGTAGCTCTTTTTACTTACACTTTTTTTTTCTATTCCATTTTGCAGTTTCCTTCCCTTTATCGTATTTATCTTTATGATGACATTTGGTAGCATAATGACTGACTCTACTACAACAAAAACATTTTAAAGGTAGTTTACCTCTTAATCTACCAGAACCCCGTTGAAGATTCTTGACAAAGTTTGCTTGCTCTTCTTCTTGTGAAATATGTCCTGATTCATTAAGTTCTTCTTTTCCTTTTGCTGAAGCTTTAAGTGCATCTTCTCTCATATCTGATGGACCTCCTTTTCTCATCTCAAAAGCAGTTAAGATTCCGTGAAGCTGTGTCATAGAAATAGTCTGTAGATCCTACTTTTCTTCTATGGCATATACTTTTGATTCAAATTTAGCAGATAAGGATCTTAATACTTTTTCAACTAAGGTAACGTCCTTTATCTCTTCACCCAAATTCTTCATGCAATTAACAATCTCATCTATATGTAAGAAGTAACTAGCTACACTTTCATCACTATGCATCTTGAGAGTTTCATATTGAATTATGAGAGTTTGCAGTTTAGCACATTTTACCTAAGAGTATCCTTCGTAGCTTAGAACGATTTTGTCCCATATTTCTTTGGCTGATTTGAGCTACATAACTTTGACAAACTCTGATTGTGACAGACTTCCCAGTAATGTATTAACAACCTTTTCATTGGTTTCATATTTCTTCTTACCTGCTGCATCTATAGGAATTGCTAATGGAAATGTATATCCTCCTCCCATGAATTCCCATACATCTGCTCCAAAAGATTGAAGATAGGTTGTGGTTCTTACCTTCCAATAAACAAAGTTGCTCCCATCAAAGATTGGTGGTCTGATGGATCCTCCTTCTTCATTACTCATGATGATGGATCTTCCCTCAAGCGATCAACCTTCTTCTGAAGGACTTACTCTGATTCCAATTGTTGGAAATAATACCGAGAGGGGGGGTGAATTAGTATTATCAAACTAACAAATTTTCATTTCCATAATCAGATTCATATACGCCACTTCAGTTAAGGGAAATCGCGTGTACAAACAACTGTGTTAAGTGCAACTAGTGTATAGCCAGCAAACTTATGATTCAGTTAATTCTTCATATATTCATCTTTAGTCAGTACATTAGAACCATACAAACAGTAACCAGGTGCAGTAAAACTAGAACAAATCATCACACATAAGAAACACACATGAAAACCAAGATATAAGGTGGCAACCCAATGTGGGTGAAAACCACCTACTGCAGTCATCTCTGTCTTCTTTTAATAATAAGAGAATTATGTTTACAATTTGTGTACTAGTGCAGTCTTGTACTAATACGTAGGCTTCTACCTGCAGAAGGCTACAACCTTTTCTTGTTCTCCAGCTTCTACTGGAAGGGAGCTATAACCTCCTAGCTCTTGTACTAGCTGATATGTTTACTAGTACGTAGGTGTTGGCTCACAGAAGGCTACAAACTTCTCTTTTCTTCCAAGGACCACGTTTCATTAACTTTCAGACTAGATCCATCAACAACATCATTCAATCATCAAATATATCTACATCAACCAAACTCTTTTTGAGCCAACCATACCCGAATCAATAAATCACTATGATCATTCAAAATGTTGTCACCAGAATACAATAGTGAATAACTCAGAACACTACAACAGCAAACAGAAGCAACTAAAACATATTTTATAAGGTATACGCTACTTCCATGTGTCGAACCTTTGTGCATACGCGCTTTCCTCAAGGAAAACCTATGCACAGATCTGCAAATCAAATTTATGATGTATATGTTGTTTTGATATGCAGAACCTGCGTGTGTATGTGCCTTTTCTAAGGTGAACCTACATACAAATATATAAATGATGATTTAAATATTACAACAATTGCTGACTTCAATCATACCCAGATCATCACATTTACAGACTACAACATGCGTCAGTTATTCAAATAAATGATCAAACCACATAAAGATGATTCTCTTCAAGTCTTAAGATCCTAATACATCAATGGACCTTATCCTTCATCAAGCACTAAGGTTTGTCCTTGGTTTAGATCTGGCAATGCACCATAACCCAATAACCTGCATACTAGATCTCACCCTTCATGAGATATTCAATACTTGAGTGCCTTGGCCTAATGATCTTCTCCTCCTTTTATAGTTTTAGGCCTTTCTCAATACCATGGACCAAAACCATTTAGAATAAATACCTCGAACCAAATACCTAGGGTCAATACCTTGGATCAAATACCTTGGACCAATATCATGGATCAAAATACAATGTACCAAATACTTCGACCAAAAATTTAGTTTTTCAAGGTATACAAGCCTTTCCTTTTGTGAAAGTTTGTATGTACGTATACACATGTTAAATATAGTGAACACATGTAATCATGCGGCTTTGCCAATGGTGAACCTGCGTATACCTTTCTTTCTTAATTTTGTGAATTATAATCTGTAACTCTGTGGTGTTAAACTCTTGCACTGTGATCTGTCATCTAAGTGAGTTGCCATCAAGGACAACACTTGTGTCATAATGCCAACAAATTTTTGTCTGTCTTGCATCCTATGAAACAGGTACCCAAAGCCATATGCATAGCTTTTTAGCAATCTTACAAAATGTAACTTTGTTCATTATGGAAATAAATTATAATTTTTCCAGAGAAAAAAAATAATATTGTTATTTTTTTTAATAATAATGTGTTATTAACTCAACCCTAATTACTAGTAATATCATTATTTTTATCAAATGTTATTTTGATATTTAAAATGTTATAATAATAATAGATAAAATCTAATATAATAAATTAATTTTTATATATAATAATATTTAATTACCAATGAAGCTAGTTGCAGATTGAAAGTAATGCCAACAATTTATTACTATTACCATAAGCACATACAACTAAAGAAATAGAGTGAGAGACAAGCATAAAATTTATAATCATAGGAATTGGGAAGACTCATATAATTTATAGGACCGATATATGTTGAGATACACATATTTTGTCAACTTGGATAAAATGGCTCATGGTATCCTTGCTTAGTGCGATTTCATCATGGGAATCATTGGACGACATCACCTTGGGGCTTGGAGGAGACTATCCAAACATGAAATGGAATTGTCATGTGAATGGATTGTCCCCACACTATTCAAACCTAACATTCAGAAGAGCACCAACAACATTATTTATTTTATTAACTATAAAATAAAATGAAAAATTAGGGTTTTGGTTAAATCTACCTGTCCATTTTCTATGACCAAAAATAATATTCGTTAATAAGAAATCCTCACTTATTTTAAATATGAAATCCTGACCATTTATTTAATTGAAAAGCCCTGAATCCTAACCATCTACCTAAATTCTGTAAGCCTCAAAAATATTTAGATACATTTAGGAAACCCACGTTATTATTCCATAAAAATATGTATTAAAAGTTGAAAATCAAATTAAGAGTGATAAGAGACTGTTTTCTATGAGACTAGATGATATATTTCTTATAATCACCCAAATTATTATAATCACTCAATTAACAAATTTATTGTTACCAAAATAAGTAGTAGGAGCTAGGTTACTGCAGGGAAAAATTGACATTGTGATTACTATTATTAGTGTTATTTAAACGTTAACCGGAACATTATGCTTTCGTGGAAATCCAGCCATCCATAAATCTATATCGCATTGACTCGACATTGTGTAACTTATAAATTTCTATTTCCTTAAGGAGCTAGATTTACATTTTCTGTGATAGTAATTTGCCCATCGGTAATTTGTTAGGGTTCCAGTGGATGCACCTATCTGTGATTTCTTTGGAATCCAATGTTCTCATTTTTTTTATCATTCCAGATGGCCATAACCTTTTAATTAACACAAAGCCCATCCTTGTTCATTTGTGCGTAGTTATTGCAACTCACATTAACCAATGATTTGGCTCGATTGATAGAATGTGTAAAAACCCATCACAATTATTGCTCTATTAATTTACAAGAAAATATTCACATCATAAAGATTTTACCCTACATATATATCGTGAATAGAAAATCGTTGACACAAAAAGGAAATGAATGTCCCTACGGCTGTGATCCAGTAGTTTATGTGAATGATCGATATTAAAACTGAGCACAAAACCCTAATCTATAATCATGCAGGGCCAAACTTAAAGCTGAAGGAGATAAAGAATAATTATTATACATTAAAAAAATGTATAATATCCCAGAATTATTCAATAAAGAATGCCTACGAGAAAAGAATATCACACTTCAAACCTTGAACTTGGGAAACCTGTCTATCAAATCAAACTTGAGTGAATTTTTCATTCAAATTTAACATATGAAAAGGAAATCTCAATAGTTGCAATAGCCATTTAATTGAGCTCAATTTATGACATTACAAACATAATGAAGGTTGTGTTGAGTTCTCTTTGTTAGGAGAATATGAACGATCAACCGTTTCAAGGAAGTAGGCACAAAACCTTAGCTTGTTTCCTGCACTTTTCTGTTTATCATCCACTATTTCATCCAATATAGTTAACGTCCAAGTCCACATATATTTCAAAAAGGAATGTATACGGGTAGATGCAGGTAATGGAGGGAATATTACATTTCGCAAATGGTTGAATGTGAATAGTTATAAGAACATTTCAATGCATGTTTTTTTAATTTTATTTCTAGTAATTGTGATACGTGGTTATGAACAATAGGTACAGTAAATTTTTAACCATATTTTGTAAAAAAATAACATAAATATGGTTTAAACATGTGATTTAGATATGTATGGAAGTTAATCATGTGAATTCTATCCATTGATAGTGTGATGATGACCAGAATATATTGGCATCTTTCAATTTAAAAGATCAGATCAAAAAAAATTATTTAGAAAATGGATTAAAGTAACAAATTCCAATAGGGGGGCACCTATCGGTTTATAAACACAGTTGACCATGGTTGAACCTGGTTGATTTCCATATTGAGACAATCCTTTTCATAATGTGACGTTAGACCATGGTTGACTATCATTGAATTTCATATTGCAACAATCTTTGTGAGAACATGACATTCGACCATGGTTGATTTCCATATTGAGACAATCTTTGTCACAATGTGACATGCAACCATGGTTGCCTATGATTGAACATCACTCACCATGATTAATATTATAAACCCAAGGAAACAATAAACCTAAGGGATTGACATTATAAACTAAAGGGAATAATAAACCCAATGGATTAATACTGAAACCCCAAGGGTTTATGAACCCAAAGGAAAAATATTAAACCCAAGGGAGTATTATTATAAACCCAAGGTATATAAACCCTAAGATAAATATTATAAACACTAAAATAAAAATGGTTGACATGGTTGATTTTCATATTGATACAATCCTTGTCACAATGCAATCTTGGA
>APFE030885586.1:0-25851 GCA_000404065.3 Pinus taeda
TTTCGATGCAAGACCTGATTTGTATGATGCTTTAATGGCTCCTTAGACCAGGCTAGTTATATTTAGTATAGAAGCAGTGACCTTAATGTAATATTGAGCTAACTGGCAAAATCACGAGCTTTTGAGCTAACTGGCAAAATCACGAGCTCAAGAGCATTGCTTGAATCCCAATCCCCTTCTGTGGTACCGTCTGACATCAAACGCTTTCCATTCAGTGCATTCAATCCAAAAGCTACCACAGCCCTGCGTTCAATTTGTAATATTAGATGATTGCATTGATCTATTCTAGAGAATCAAACGAAAACTGATGCAAATTACAATGTTTTCAATTTTGCTTTTTAATATCTAATGGTTAACAGAACATTGAGGTTATATTTTCTTTCTCCTCCTTACTTACTGCTTAATACATTTATGATTCTTGAAATTGCTGTGAAAAAAACGGAGACTCACATGTGTTGAAATCGGTGGTTGCATCTTTGGCATCTGAACAATCTTTCCTGAAATCCAACGTCGCCACACATGCAGCATTCTCTTCCCTTCCATTTCTTGGTGTTATTTCTAGAGCTGTAACATTGGCTTTTATTTGCTTGGATATCCAAACTACTCGAGCGGCAGCTATTTTTCTCCAACGATGCATGCACCTTGCCTAATGAACCGTCACTCTTAATACTTAACCCTCACTCTTAATACTATATATACATTACGTTTGCTGAGGCCTACAGAGATCGAAAGAGCTTGGAAAGTTCTCGGTCAGTATCTCTGGAAAGGTCTGGACTCAAACAAGGCCTGTTACATTGGTTCGGTGAAAGACAGTAGTGGATCCATTACCTGTCAAAATTCAGAAGGCTTCTGGCATCTGTATCCAATATTAGCATGATATGCTTCAAACCAAAGCAAAACAGGAATAACCATGCAGTGAAGATACCTCAAATCGGGCTTCGCAGAGCAACCTTCGAGCTTCAGTTTTGCCTCTGCAAGTTTACAGAAGCAGTTATTTCTCTCAGAAAATTTGGGTGAGTTATATTTTGTGCTCTCTTCTGATTATCTGAAAATCTTTACCGAACATGGCTTTTTTAAAAGGGAGCAATAGTACCTTTGGATGTGTCTCTGAGGAGCTGCCGGCCGAGACTGAGGAGCTGCCGTTCGGCTTTCGCGGTTCCATTCCTCGCAGTTCCGGTTGATCAACTTGCTACCATGGCAGGTCGGCCGGCTCTTATGAAGATGCCATCACCGCCCCTATGGTCGACAGCACATATCCAGCTGCCAACTTCAACGATGGGCACCCAGCTGCCAACTTCAACGATGGGCACCGCAACATGCATGCACACTAGGGAAACTTAGAAAGTTCATGATATATCACGTTAACATTTAATGTTAGAGAATTAATGCTAACGCAATGTTAGCATTACTTTCCATGTTCAGAAAGTTGATTGAATTCCTATCTTAAACCAAGATTTATCCTAAGTTTGCCCGATCCTGGCCTCGACATGAGGCCAAATAAGATGGTTAAAATTCTTAGTGGCCGAAATAGCGGTGGGAATTTCGTATTGGTTAAAAAAAATGAATTATGAAATATACACTTGAAACTTAGGTTAATACATTGTGTTGTTTATGGGTTTTCGCGTCTAACTATAGCAACCGACCAAACCGATTGCTATAGTCCCTGCCAGGCCCGGAGGGCAGGGACTAATAACATGACGTTAGGAATGGCTTTCACAATATTCACTGTGAAGTGAAAAGCATGATTGTTTCTGCCCCCTAGACTAAACATAATTGAAAAACATGTCATTAGACGAAAAATAGATCTCCTTTGGAATGCAAGCCCAGAGTTTTTTTTAAGAACCTCTCCCTACATAATGTAGACACGCATTTGGCCTAAGTGTACATTTGGATGGGTCCACAATTTATATATGCATTTAATTTTTCATTCAGACATTTGACAGAATGTTTTTTGTTTTTTAAATGTATTTTACTATGAATAAAAATTCAGAAATGTTAATAATGATAAATACAAATATCTAAATGCTAATACTGGTGGGAAAATTATTTGTAACAATAGATGGTTTCAAGAGTGCGTTTTTGGTGATGGATTGTTTAACATCGATGGAGAACCATGAATTCATCAAAGAAAGATGTTTGTGGTAGAGTTTAACTCTATATCCAGTCTCACTTATCATTTTAACAGATCAGTTACCGTGAAACCCGGTGATGGACTTTGTTTCAACATGGAGGAGCGGAAAGAAACGCATTATCTGCACGTGTATCTATTCGAGACGATGAGACTTTACCTTCTCATGCCATTGCACAGAAAGGAGGCGAGTGTTGCCTGATTGTATGCCTATGAAAAAAAAGGATTACAATATAAATGTCACTTAATACAGATGTTATTTAATAGTCAAAATAGATCAACATATGTCAAGTGGAGATGAAAAAAATAGACAATACCTAGACTGAACAATTAAAAAAAAAAAATTCATTGTAATTATAATATAATATATTAAAATATATATAATATAAAAAATATTACTAAAAGAACTGGTGATGGAAGTAATTTTGTATATATAATGAAGAAAATCGAAATGCAATTTTATATATTGGTTAGCAACTGAGTTTGGCCCTGCAATTATCTATTATCTTTAATCTTCTGCTTCCGATCGATGTCCATTCACATGGGCTTAGATAACTCTGGATTTAATGCTCCAGAAACCAGTGGATCAAAGTCCCATTCTAAGACATGGATTTTATTTTCTATCCACCAGTGGATCAAAGTCCCATTCTAAGACATGGATTTTATTTTCTATCCACGTATGATTTATTTAGATGATTTGGTTTCACCTGTTATACCCTTAACATTGATTCTCCTTTTTTGCAAAGCAATAACAGTACTTTTATCAACCCAAAATTCGGAAATCTCTGACACGAATACTTAGTAATGGGACCTATAATATATTTGCGTTGGCATTGATATTCCTTCATGTCCTTCGGGGACCTAGAATTGAGGATAGGGATGAAAATGATTTACTGTCATTTGATACATCGTTTGCTTTATAAATACTTCTAATTAATTAGTCACTTAACTTGTATCAGGTGGAATCAGGTTGTTGAACTAGTGGAATAGTTTAAGAAACGGTAATAGATGTTCATATTATTAGCACAATTTTATTTATGAATGTGGTTGATATATGTTGATTAATGCCATTTTCATATGTAAATTATTGAATAAAAGGTGGAAAACATTGTCAATTGGCATATATCAACCACAATGGTAAATGTGATTGTGTCAGTTACAACCAACTTGTGTGGAGTGGATTTTTTGACCATAGTTGATGAGGTTGATCAAGGTTGACCATGGTCAAGCTTACATTAATGTTAATGTTGATGGTACAAATATGGTTGAGATGGTTGATGGGGCTGACCATTATTGACCATATTCAAACATAGAGAGCTTGATTGATCATTATGGTTGGCCAGTAGGAGTAAGTAGAGCACGAAATGTTCTAGGTTGACTATGGTTCACAAAAGATGAGCATGGTTGATCATGGTTGACCATGGTAGATCATATTCAAGCATGGTTTGCAATGGTTGATGTTGGAATATTCTCATTGACAATGGTTAAGCATATTCAACCATGTTTGAACATGGTTTACCATAGCTTAATGGTTAATCATGTGGACGACGGTTGACCATAGAGACCTTGGTTGACAATGTTTGATGGTTGACCATGTTTGACAATTCTAACCATAGAGATCTTGATTAACCGTTAAGATCAATCATGGTTGACCATGATGAACGATGGCCAATTGTGGTTGATCGTGGTTGACCTTAGTTGACCATATATGACCATTTTAACCATGTACATCTTGGTTGACATTGGTCGACCATGGTCAACCATCATTTATCATGGTTAACCATAGTGGACCATGGTTGAGCATGGTTGACAATATTCAACTATAGAGACCTTGATCATGGTTGACCAAAGTGGATCATGGTTGACAATATTCAACCATGGTTGACCTTGGAGACCATGCTTGACCATTCTAACCATGTGTATTCTAGTTGACCTTGGTAAACCATGGTTGATCTTTGTTGGCCATGGTTGACATTGGTTGGCCATGGTTGATTTTGGTTGACTGTTTGACTATGGTAGATCATGGTTAACCATGCTTGACAATGGTTGATCTTGATTGACCATATATAACCATTATAACCATAAATATTTTAACTGACCATATGGTTGATCATGGTTGACAACCACTGTTTATGGTTGATCTTGGTTGACCATGGTTGACCTTTCTTGACCTTTGTGTACCATGTTTGACCATTCTAACCATATTTTTCTTAGTTTACCATGGTTGGTATTAGTTGACCATGTTCGACCATTCTAAACATAGAAATATAGATTAACCATCATGGTTGATAACGGTGGATCATGATTGACCATGGGTGATCATGGATGACCATTATGGTTTATCATGGTTTATCATGGTTGACCATAAGTGACTAGTGTCGATGATGGTTGACCTTGGTTGGCCATGTTAGAGCATTCTAACCATGCTGATCTTGATTAACCTTGGTTGTCATGGTTGATCATAGTTGATCACCATCCACTATGGTTGACAATTTTGACCATGTTAATCTTGGACGACCAAGGTTGCCCAAGGTTGACCTTGGCTAACCATCATTGATCATGGTTGGCCATGGTTGATTATGATTAACAATTATTAATCATAGTTGACCATGGTTGGTCATGGTTGGCTATGGTTGGCCATAGTTAATAATGGTTGACCATAGAGATGTTGATTGACAATTATAGTTGATTATGTTTAATTGATGGTTGACCTTGTTTGAATAATGTCCATTCGTACGATAGATATCTTTATTTATCATGGTTGACCATGGTTGACCATAAGTGGCTAGGGTTGATGATGGTTGACCATGTTTGACCATTCTAACCATGTTGATCTATGTTGACCTTGGTTGCCCATGGTTGCTCTTGGTTGACATTGGTTGACCAATCTGGACCATGGTTGATCATGGTGAACCATGATTGGCTATTCTAACCATGTTGATGTTGGATGACCTTAGCTGACCATCATTGATCATGGATGGCCATGGTTGACCATCGTCGACTATGGTTGACCATTATTAATCATGATTGACCATGGTTGTCTATGGTTGACTATAGAGACATTGATTGAAAATTACTGTTGACATTGTTTGACTAATGGTTGACTTTGTTTTCGAAGTTTGATTAATATGGTTAACTATGTTTGATTACTAATATTAATCAATGGTATTAAAGGGTGATTATGTTTGACCAAAGTTGAAGTGTTCACTATCAAACATAGTTGAACATAATTAAACATAGTTAAACATAGTCAACAAAATAGTCAAACGTAGTCAGCAATATTAGTAAATATGGTTGACTAATTTTGTAATATCTCATGGTCGACCATGATCAATGAAAATTTTAAGGATGGAAACTTATTTTAGATTTTAGAAGCCTTCGCGAATCTCACTAGTCCACAATATGCAATATTTAAATGTTTGACAATATTTTTGTAAAAAAATTCAAATTTCTAATAATATTATAGTCTCTTTATAAAATTGTGGCGATTTTTATGCAAAAAAAAATTATACTATAAAATATGGGCAAATATCGACTTATATCAGATCGTATAACAATGATTTTGGAAAACCATAAATTTTTAATGTCAGATTGTGATGTTGGATAAATTGCAATGTTATGTAAAATTGCAACAATATTCGTCACATATGAGGTTGGATAGATTTCTATACCGTTCTGACATCACAAGAAGTTTGATTATTAATATTAATCAATAATATTAATAGGTGACTATGTTTGACCAATGTTGAAGAGCGTTGACTATCAAACATAGTCTAGTCAAACACATTATTAAATGTGGTTGACAAATTTTGTAATGCCGCATTGTGACATTAAATAAAGTGAAATATAATATAATATTACAACAACATTGGTCACATTGTGACAAAGATAAGATTACATGTAAAACCTAATATTGTTACTAAAAGATATTAAACCTATTAAACCTAATACTAAATATATTAAACCTAATATTAATATGAAACTCAGCGCATATATATATATATATATATATATATAATATATATATATATATAATATATATATATATATTCTATGTGGTTGTATTAGGATAATCAACATAAAGTCATCACTTCCTTCGAGCTCAATCGAGAGAATTGAATCCATGACTTCTTAATAGCGAAAATGCTTTAACGATAGAGACTCATCCAATAAAGACTCATCCAATTGAGCGAACCCTAAAAACTTATATTAAATATAATATCAATATTAATATTAAACCTAATATTCATATTAATATTAAAGCTAATATTACACACTGGTTCTTCATATATATTACTCGTCGGAAGGAAAATATCTCTTATGTATCTCAAGGTAATAGTTTACAAAATCTAAGTATATTTATGCTTCTAAATTTCGTAATCATAAATCATTTGCAAACAACTTATATCAGATCATATATGGGTTATACTATCAATGTTAATTGCTATATTAATATAACAATTCTCAACTCATAAGACAACTAGTGGTCAAACATGTGGCCAAAGGAGTTGTTTCATAACCCAATCCCCCTTTCAAGAGTGAAGCCACGTTTGAAAACAAGTTTCGTAAGTTACATATGCACGTTGTACAAAGCCACGTTTCAATGAAATTGAATCTAATTTTCATTAATCTTACTACATGGTCCATCATTAATGTTACAAAACATTTTTAATCATAATAAATTTTTAATTTAAGTATGGTTTAAATATATAATTATTTGAAACTTAAAATTTTTTTAATTTAAGTATGGTTTAAATATATAATTTACAAATATCAGGAAGTTTTTATTTGAAACTTCAGCCATTGATTTAGAGAAGATGACAAGAGTATGTCAACAATTTTTATTTTCAATCATTTGATTGAAATCTATAATGAAGAAAAAATTAAAATGTCTATATTTAATAACTATCAACATAATTAACAAAATTATTGTTTTAAATACATCAAATTATATTTTTAAATATACCAAATGTAGTTTTAAAGATATCAAATTATAATAATTACCATATTATATTTTAAATAAATGAAATTATAGTAAATATGCAGATAAGTGTGTTTTATTTCAAAACATAGATTTAATAGTTTAATTTCTTATAAGAAGGGAGCCACTATCGTAGCAGTAGTCTAGTCTTTACAGGGGCGAGAAATATGAACAACAATATTGGTGTGCTCAAATGCAAGAAACCTCCTGCTTTTGGGAGGATTAGTTACAAGAGATGGCACAAAAGCTCTATTTAGTCACCACAACTACGGTGAAAAGATAGTGTTATTCTCAACACCGATGACTATTGATGCACGGAGCCCCCTCCAAAGTGACAAATACAACCTCCTTGTGACAAATACAACCTCCTCCTCATAGAAATAAGTTTTGTTCGAGATAATGTTGATGATTTAATGATACTTCAAACTTATTCGGATTCGTTAGACCTTATGTTTGATTTGTTCATGACTGGTAGTTTTTAAGATTCACTGAAGTATGGCGAAATGGCCAATATTAATAGTTTATATTTATTGAAAAAGTTATGTTTTTAAATAAATTTAAAAATGGTTTGGATAATTAAATATTTTTATGTTTTGGTCAATGAAGGATGATAACAATGATGCAGTGTTGTAACTAACCCAATTATTAATCATATCTATGATGTAGTGCTGTAACGAAGCCAATTCCATAATCATATCTATGTTGCAGCGCTGTAACGAACCCGATTCAGCTCTCCTTCCCTGAATTTCTCGTAATCATGGTTCATAAAGTCAAGTGTCATGAGCAAACAGGATCATTTGCTGTTGAAACCATGAAAATGGAGTTCGAGCTTAAACCCTTTTCGTTGTGAAGGGTAAGGAACCTGTACTGATTTTTTGAAGAGTCTTAAAATGGATCTTCTCAATTTGGAATCTTGGCATCATGAGGCCTTTCAAATTGCAACAGGCTCGCTTGTCATTAATTTTATCATTGTTTTCCTGATCTCATCATTTCTTCTTGCTCCTGACGATTGTAAAAGAGAATATGTATGCATGTTACCATGATACCTCATAGGGAAGAAATTAAAGGCATCGGTGCTTCTTCAGCAGCACTATATTCTAGTCAATCCAAAGATTCAATTCAAGAAAATCCAAATTCAAGTCACTGCGAAAAGCTTTAATATATTTACTTATTTATTTAAATAAAATATTAAATCTTAATAACTGAAATAAAATAAAATATTAAATGTTAATAATTGAAATAAAATATTAAAAAGATAAAAGAGTAAAAAACTTTTAGGTAGCATGCCTGCAATGCATGCACCACGTGTGCACTCCACCTGGCATTTTCTCAATACAACAACTGCCGTGTTCATCCCACAGCTTCTTTGATCCTCTACCTGGCGTTTTTTCGATACAACAACTGCTCTGTTGATCCCACAACTTTTCTGATCGTAAATTCTCCCCATGATTCCTGAGTTTTCCTAAGTCTGATATGTTTCTCATGGCCAGTTGTCCTACCTTTTTGTTCTCGGGGCATCGATTAGGAGTGGGGCATGAGTTCTCTGATGATCTCTCCTATGGTTTAGTAATTGAAACTGGTCCAGCTAGAGGATTAGACGACTACCTCCTCTATTTTCTACCTTCCTTCCGATAGTCGTTCATTCCCCATCAGGGGTGTAACTCCTCTAATGTGATATAATTTGTTTTTCACTTGTACATCCTTCCATAATCTCAGAGAAATGGATGTTGGGAACAGTTCAAGTTAGATAATTTCCTTTTCCGAGTATGAAATGGAAGACCAGGAGGCTGGAATGAATAGTTCCGACCCTGATTTCAATTAAGCTAAAAACTTCCATGAATCTCTTACTCAAAATTGCTTAGGATTGTGAGCCAACTACATTCAGTATGTACTCTTCTTCCAACAGGGATTTGTTAATAATTCGCATGAAGTAACAATTGAGCAGTTGAAATGGAGCCTGGAAAAGGTGCTCCTTCATTTCTACCCTTTCGCTCGCAGATTGGTCGACTCTCTCGACAGTTTTCCAAATATGGAATGCAATGACGAGCGTGCCCAATTTATAGAGATCATTGCAGACGCCACTCTTGACCAGATTCTCCTTCACAAAAGTCCTCGCTATATTTAGGAACCGTTGTTTCCTCTTAACCATTCTATTTATGCAGATGGCCAGTCTGTTTCTTTGCTTGCAGTTTAGGTATGTGATTGAAAAACCTCTTAATCACAATCTGCATTTAATTAATGATTTGAAAGATGTTTTCTTTGTTACAGTTTACGATACACAGATGTAGAAAACATACTTTTCTATGGTATATATTTTCTTGTCAGTTACAAATTTGATAAGAATTGGGTAGAATCCCAACTATGGTCGAAATATAATCAATTTTTTGAGCACCCTACAGTTTTGTTCAATTTAAACAAACTTAAATTATAATAAAATATGAACAAAATTGTAATTCAATAAAAACTCTACTTTTCGAGTTTTGCAGAATATTTCGGCTCATTCTCTCGAGTGCACTAGAACACCTTAAAGATCTTGAGAATACTAAATTAGGCATTTACCGTTGAGTTTTTGAGTAAGTTTTTCATGTTCAATATCATTAATATCGCCTGCAGTAAATAGAAACAGTTAAAGAAAAAAAACGATGCATTTAAAGCAGAGGAAATTAAAGAACAAAATGGATGCATTTCTCGTTGAGTTTTTGATTAAGGTTTTGGTAAGTTCACCTTGAAGCCACGGTAGATCCCTTGCAGTTAGTGGAATAACATATAATAACAAGTAAGGTACTTCTCCGGAGTTGGCTACATCTGAAGTTTGCCCAAATACATAAAGATAGTATGATACATACCAGCTCTGTCAGGTCGCAAACTACAATGCCACTGCCTTCTACAATGCCATCTTGCAAACTCAAGCGACTCAAGTGTGTAGATAACAGAGCACGTCCAAAGGCTGCAATTGAAATCTTGCAGACTCTTCTGGGCAGGCGGCGACTATCTTTTACCATACCAGAGTTGCATGCTAATAGCCACATGTAAGGGGCCTTGCATGCTAATAGCCATGTGGAAGGAGCCTTGATATACATGTGAAAAGGACCTCGAAAGGGCTTCAAAGTTTATTGGTTGTCTAAACTTTGGATAAAATTGTATTGCCGCAATTTTCTTCCATCGGGCCACGTGAAGCCTCTAATAAGAGGTATCTAGCCACGTGAAGCCTCTAATAAGAGGTATCCGGCCACGTGAAGCCTCTAATAATAGGTAGAATGCTTTCAATCTTAAAACTTTGGATAAAATTTACGTGAACAAAATTGTTATGATCAAACTTTGGTTAAAATACAAGAAAACAAAAAACAAACGAGTCAACTGATCAACTAATAGGCAGTCAAACGATCGATCGATCGCTATAGTCACGGCTATGCCGGAGGCAGGGACTAACAACTGTGAAATATTTTTAGTCATACAAAATCGCTATAGTCCCTGCTATGCCGGAGGCAGGGAATAATAACTTTGAAATATTTTTAGTCATACAAAAAAAACTAACTTAACTTGACATATTAACTAACAGTTGCACCTTAATTGACACCATTTTTCAGTTTCAAAATTTATTATCAGTTGTTTTCTCCAGTCCATTACATAGGTGTTACCACGTCTGTTGTCCCCCCAGTTAGATTCTAAACAACCTCTTCATCTAGGCTCCAGCCACAATGAAGCGAGAGCTGGAGCATTTCATTCGGCATCTATGAACCAAAAAAACGGTTTCGTAATTCATGATGCAGTCGCCCGCATAACCACAGTGGCCACTCTGATTGAAGAAACAACTAATATGAAAGTGGATATTATTAAAAGGCTCAAACATTCCTAGGTATGCATGCATGCGATCTCATCTCAATCTTATTTCTTTATTTTATATTTTTGTTACATGATTAGCATCTATGCAGGGCCGCGGTGTTTACAAAGTGGAATGAGGAATCGAATGATGATAATTAGCCCTATTTAAATCTGGCTACGGTCTATTGTATTTGGGATTATTCTCCTTTATTGCATATAATGTGATCATAAAAGGGTATATTGTATTAGGGATTGATTCTGCTTTCCTGCATATAATGAAGTTAGTTAAACTTCCTGACATGATTTCATGACATGATTTCACAAAGGGAATGAGTTGCTATGTAATCATGCTTCAGAATAATATTGATTTCTATAAACTCTTTAATGTTTCCTCAACAATGCCATCTTTTCTTGAGTTTAGTTGTCAGATTATTTACGACTAAGTCTATCATATGAAAAAGGGGCAAGCAGGGTTTGACGGGCAAATCGCTAGGCATAGGTTGATTTCATCGTTAAATACAATTAAAAAATTTACAAAACTGTTAAGTTCTAAGAATTGTGAAAACCATCAAATTTGAAAGTAAATTTGTTTTGAAATTCCAACCTTGTAGCGAAATAAGAAAGAAATAACATTGAGTTCCGTAAACTCTTCAAAGATTGCACCATAGATGCCTACTTTCTTGAATTTAGTTGTGAGATTAGTTACGGCTAAGTCTATCATGTGTAGTAAAGGGTCAAGAGCGCCTTATCGTTTTAGTGTAGTTGGTGCCATAGTTTAATTTGGAGTTATCGTGGGGAAAAATCAGCTTAGAGTGGAGCCTCACGATCGATGAAAATGACTAAAATAAAAGATGATAAGCATCCTTATCTTAATTAACTTGAATGTTTTGTTGAAGCTTATACACAATACTCAATGGAATAACTTAATTTAAAAAAATATAACCGTTACTTGATGAGATAACTTCTTTTTAAAAGAAATTTGGCCTCTATGTTATATTTTGAATTTGGCATTCTTGGGATGCCGAAAAGCTTTATCTTTTACATGGTAGAATTTAAGTTTATCAACTGTTAAGCTAATTCTGTTTGGATTTTTATTAAGGTTTTTCAAATAAGGTATAAACGTTTTTAATATGTAAAATATAAATTTGAAACAATAAATTATTATATTTATATTGATTATTTTTATTCCTATTTAGTATTTAGGATGTATGGTATTATGATAATGAATTTATTTATAAATTTTAATTTTATTTTGCATACTAAAGTTTAAAAATAAAAAATTTACGGTGAAAAAATATATTAACACAATTATATTATTAAATGTGATTGATATAATTAATAGACTTATTTGTATATAAAAAATCTAAAGTAACACTTATCAATATATATTAACCACATTTAAAGTTACTAATATAATTGTGATAATTTAAGTAATAAAAATATTTTAAGTACATAATACATGTCAAGCAAGTTTGATAATTAATATGAGTAAATTTAATGGTAAAAAAACGGAAATATAATCTAATTCAGCTTCACGTTTGTTGTCTTCTTGTCTTTGACCATGGGTGGGTCATCAATTGAGCTTCACTTTTGTTGTTTTCTTGTCTTTGACCAGGGGTGTGTCATCCACGGGCACATATCTGTGCATCTCTGCATCTCTACAACCTATGAGAAGAATAAGATATCAATCGTGAAAATCCAAGGTAGGTATGGAGGCTACCAAACGAGCTTCCTTCGGTATTGTTGATTATATCCTCGAACTTATAATTGGATGCACGGGACACATAACTTCTTGCAATAATTCTCCAAAAAAAAAAATGGAAATGAGAACTTTGCATTAAGGGCACCAAAGTCGCAAGAAAAATGGCGACGAACATATGATGTTGACCACATTCAAGCCTCCGTAGGTAATGATGAACAATAAAACCTTATCCATCGAATCAACAAATCATGGAATTAATGTTAAATATAAATCGTTATATGCACAACATTCTTAGAAGTGGTTGATGAATGTTTCGAGGTTTTCTTTTAAGGTAAAATTGTGTGCTTAAGAAGAACTTACGCTTAACGATATTAAAATGATGGAAAATAATAGAAAAAAGAAGAGTAATATTTTTATTAAAATATTTTATATTTTCGGGTGTATTTAGAAAATATTTGGTATTAAAAATAATTATTATAATATTTATTTTTTAAACATTGTAAGTTATCGTCATGTTTTACTAGCACAATCCGTTGAGGATGAGTGGTTGTGCTCTGTGCTAGGGGAGGAGACATGCTAAAAAATCCATTCATCTTTGACCGAGGCCACGTGCAATCTCGAGGTTACTTTGACACATTAGATACCCCTTGGTCGTGACTCCTCAAGCCACAAGTCATGGGATACCTGAGTGAGTTTGATAAATTAGATACCCCTCGATGGTGACTCCTTAAGCCACAAGTCTGAGTTTGACAGATTAGATACCCCTCCATTGTGACTTCTCAAGCCACAAATCAAACTTAAAAGATCACATATAACTTGACAAACAAAAAACCATTATAATTTATTAGAAAAATCAAATTTATTTAATTACAAAAGAAGTTTTTTTTAATTGAATAAATAAAATTTAATTTGTATAAGTTTTATTATAATTTTAAAAATAATATTTTATTTAATAAAATTCTAAATTTCATAATTCAATGAATGAATCTTTAATATATAATATAAAAAGATAGATTTAATATAAATAAATTTGTAGTTTTTTTTGTTAATCACATTTTATTAATGACTGAAGATTTTTATATTTATATAAATTATATATAGTCGTCAAAATTTGAGTAAATTAAATTTAAAACCTAATAGGACAGATTTTCTCTGAGCAATACTGTACCTCAATTCCTGGTGTCACCTTCCACTTTACGAGGCAGTGGCAATTGTTCGTTGCAAATTCGCTGCAGAAATCGTTCGATATCAAATTCTGGATTGTTTTATCACTGCATCGCTGCACAATCAAACCTGCTAGAAAGTTACTTATCCAATCGTATGTATGGATCGCTGAAAAGACATTCCATCGCGCAAATGAATCAGAAAAGCCTTCTCGATGGTCAGAGGAGTCGTCATAGATAGCTGCATATCGAATCCGATCGCTGGATCTCGAATCTGATAAGATATTCCATCTTACAAGTGGATCATGAAAGACTATTGGCAAATGGTCAGAGGAGTGGAGTTGTCTTTATGATGGGGCTCCTGAGATTGCAACCATAGTCATAGAACGCTGTGTATCGAATTTGATCGCTGTGTAGCTGAAAGGAGATTCCGTCCTGCAAATGATTCAGAAAAGCATTTTGTCAATTCGTCAGAGTAGTTGTCTTTATGATGGAGCATCTCCTAAGATGCAATCATAGGCATAGGTACACGTCTTGGCACAATCATGCTTCTGGACCCTTTATCCAATCAATTAAGTAGGAAATTTTCAGTAGAAAACAACCATCAGTTTTATGGAAAAAAAGTAGATACAATGTTCGAGTGACTATAGTCTTAGTCTTCATGAGAGCAGCACTCCAGCGTGTCCCATCTAAATAGACCAATTATAGGAAAGAGAAACCTAGCAAAAAGTCGAATGTAAGTCCATCCAAAAAACCATGAGACCGATCCACAGCATCAAGGACAACAGTGTTTTCCACAAGGAAGGTAGAAAAGTAGGACCCAAGTCAGATAACAGATCCGACCACCGATAAGCTGGATAAGCTGGCATATTCCAGCGCAACAACAGGATTTCCCCCAAGCAGCCGGCTTATATATAGAAAAAGCCAACGCTCCGGAGTATCCAGGAGCAAAAGCTTCGTACGAGAAAATGCCCGGAAAAAAGAGCATCGATTTTTGGATAATAGGTCAGCCACAGAATTTTGCTCAATGGAAATGTCGGCGAATTGTATATTGATGAAGGACAACATTAGAGCATTGATTTGTTGCATCCAGCGGAAGAGAGTGAGGTCTAAAATTATATAGACCATGCACCCAATCAATTATGGTCTTCGAATCCCCGAAAATATGCATCTCGTCAATGACCCACCGGAATGCACATTTAAGAATACCCCAAAGGGCAAGAAACACAGTTTTGCTATTGGTGCACATACCACCTCACCAACTAAAGTGATAAGATGATCCATTGTCCAAAATGAGGTGAGCTACACAACTACACAAGCCACAAATGGATGTGCCAACAAAAAATCTGACAGGGCCTGTTGAGCTGATTTCCCGGAAGTTGCAATTCTTGTGTGAAGTGCGAGGGGACCAAGGCCCAATCTCCATGAACTATTGCACAATATGTAAGCTTGTGCACTAGACTTGAGGAGAAAAATCTTGAAATAATTTAGCATTACAATTGCGCTAGATACCCTAGACAATATAAAAGGGAAGAGCTCAGAAATCTGTTGTTCCACGAACTAGGATGCAAGGTAACTATCAATAGAGGAACACTCTGTTGGAGGTACTACACACCTAGGACCTTCATTACTGACACATGCGGACACTTAGTTAGAGCATGGGACTACATGCAAGATCCTTTCTGCATGATTTACTCCCTGATTTGCTCCTTCTTTAACTTTGCAACTAGCTAGTTCTCTGCATGATTTACTCCATGATTTGCTCCTCCTTTCACTCCCCAACTGGATAGTTCTTCTCCATGATTTACTCCCTGATTTGCTCCTCCTTTCACTCCACAACTAGCTAGTTCTCTCCTGAACTTGTTGTAGGTGTTGAGTCCTCTCATTGATCACCACTATGGTGCATTACCTTGGGTTCTTCACCCAGTAATGCTATATCATGAGCATTGTAACATATTTTCTAAATGAATCATTCTTTTTGTTCTTACGATTTTCTTTTAGCTGTTTTGCTCTACAAAGCTATGTGTTCAACCTTTACTAGCTAGATTCATCTATGCAGGTTTTATAACACATTTACATGGTATGAGAGCCCACAGGTTGCTACATAAAAGACACACAAGTACTTTATTTTTTAGGCATTATAACTTGGAGATTGAAGATCGATAGAAAAATAGAGCTTCCCAAAGCATTGATCCTAACACTGTACAACTATCACGAATGCAAGGACCAAATGGCTCGATACCTTCGTCAGAAAGGGTTGTACATGATTACCATGGCTACAAAAGTGGAACCCACTTCAGCCATAGAGAAATCCAAGTACCTCAACTGCATGGATGAGGCCCACGGATCCATATGCATGTGCATCTCCCCAGAGTTGCAGTTTCATCTATCTGCCTACAATACTCCCAATGAGATTTGGAAAAAGGTTGAAGAACACTATGGGAAACAGGATGAGATGAAAGGACATTTGTTCGAAGTGGAGCTGCTCTCATTGGATCCACGGGACTATGACAAAATTCAAGACTTCTTCACCACATTTAATGATCTATTGCTGCAACTCAAGGGTTGTGGAATTAACAAATCCAACGAGGAGAGTTGCCAAGTTCTCTCTATTATGTCAAAGCTCGGACCAGAATACTTCGTCTTTGTGTCTACATTTCATTCAGTAAGGCTTGCAACATGTAAAACCTACACTATGACTTCTCTCAAAGAGTTCATGGAGTCCCTTACGTTTGAGCAAGATAAACTCACTGGCATGGGGAAAATCAAACCTCCAAAAGCACATGCACTTGCTGTGCATGATGGCAGCCACAATAAAAATCACAGATCTGATTCAAATCAGAAAAATTAGCAGCAAAAAGATAAGTGAAAAGTGCGTTCCCATCCAAAGAAGGAAGGGTACACCAAGCCCTTCAATGACTCCTCTGGCTCTAGAAATGAGAAAGGGAAGAAAGGAGACAAATGCACCTACTGTCACCAAGGGTTCCATCCAAAATCCTCTTGCATGAAGCAACAAATTAACCAAATAGAAGAAATCCTTGAGAAGCACAACCTTGGGGACCACATCCCTCACGTCACCAAGAAGAAAACTAAGGATCCGCCACACGGGAAAGGTAACAATTTTCATGCTTTAGTTGCCATTAGTTCTTCCTCTGATGCATGGATTATAGATTCTGGTGCATCACATCATATAGCTGTTGCAAAGGAAGTCTATTCCTCTTTGGATGCATGCAAAGGACCTCCCATCCTCATGGGAGATGACTCACCTATTGAGGTCACCGGAAAAGGTAGAGTGGAACTTTTACACGGAAGCTTTGAAGATGTGCTTCATGTTCCAAAACTTTCGGTAAACTTGCTTTCAGTTTATCATATCACTCATTCCATCACCGGAAAGAGAGTGGAATCCACTCCAGATGCACTGAACATATATGACCTACATAGCAGCTCCAAAATTGCAACCGGTGAGGTAAACAATGGATCTAGACTGTATACATTTCATGAATTTATTGAATTTGAATCCTCCTTATTGCTTACACATGTTGACGATAGTGGTAGGCTTTGGCACGAGAGGTTTGGTCACTTAAATTATAGGTATATGCAATAGATAAGCAAGCATGAGATGGTAGAAGGCTTGCTAAATATCATTTTCTCCAGTTTGTGAAGGGTGTGTCCTTGGAAAACATCCTAGAGAAAAGTTTAACACCGGAAAGACTCACAGAGCATCCTCTCCTCTAGATCTGATCCATAGAGATCTCATGGGGCCTTTTCCTCATCCTTCCATCAACAAAGCAAGGTATGTGCTTACATTTATTAATGATTTTTCATAGTATACTTGGGTGTATCTTCTCAGGGCCAACTCTGAAGTTTTTGCGCATTTTGAAGATTTCAAAGCACTAGTTGAGACACAGTCAGAGAGAAAGATAAAAGCCCTCCGTGAAGACAATGGGAGGGAATATGTTAACACAACACTTCAGAACCTTTGCCTTGAGTCTGGCATATAGTTGCAACACACAGTTCCATACGCTCCGCAACAGAATGAAGTTGCTGAGAGAAAGAACTGATCTCTCAAAGAGATCGCTTTCTGCATGCTGCATGCTAAGTCACTGCCTCATAAGCTATGGGTTGAAGCACTTAATTGTGATAACTACATATAGAACAGATCTCCTCATAGTTCTATCAAGGATCAGATCCCCTTTGAGGTTTGGAGCAGCACTAAACTGGAGGTCACCCACTTCCGTGTTTTTGGTTCCTGAGCATGGGCCAGGATCCCCTCTGAAAAGAGGAAAGCTCTTGATCCATAGAGCATTGAGTGCATATTTGTTGGATACCCTGATGGTGTGAAGGGATACGAACTCCTGATTTCCTCTACGGACAAGCTCATCATTGAGCGAAGTGTCAAATTTGAGGAAAGTCTCTCGCATGCACCTCAATTGCCGCATGCAGACACCTTTTATCTACCTCATGTCCGAGATGATGACTTAGTACACTCAGATGTAGATACAGAGCATGCAGATGCGAAGGTAGAGCATGCAGATGTAGAGATAGAGTCTTCAGATAAAAATCGAGTGCATGCATATGATGATCCACATCCAAGCCCAGATCAGGCTTCCAGCAGTGAATCAACTTCCCCTGTCATAAATCAGAGAACAAGGAGCTTACGTGAGATATATGCACAAGACCACCCAGCTAGTAGAAATGGTCTTATGGGGGATAATTCTGATCTGCAGAGGACTGGCTCAAAGTTTATTGAGCCTCCTCCTGCCCTCATTACCACTGAACCAACACCATCCTGACATTGTCATTTGGTTCAGTCTTCTGATCCGTAGTCTTACGCTGAGGCTGCTGGGCATCCCTCTTAGGAGCCCACCATAGAGGAGGAGTATAACTCCCTCCTCGAGAACTAGACCTGGGATCTGCTCCCCCTTCCTTCAGGAAGGAAACTTGTCTGATGCAAATGGGTCTATAGGACGAAGAGTGCTGCAGATGGGAAAATCACCAAACAGAAAGCTAGGCTAGTAGCCAAAGGCTTCCAGCAAGTGCATGGCATTGATTATGATGAGACCTTTGCTCCAATAGCAAAGATGGATTCCATACGCCTTACACTCGCCATTGCGGCTGCCCAGGATGGGAGTGCATCAGATGGATGTGAAAAAATCCTTTCTTCAGGGAGACCTATCTGAGGAGATCTATATGGAGTAGCCACATGGTTTCATTCAGGATTCATCTTTTGTCTGCAAACTGAAGAAGTCTCTCTACGGCCTTAAGCAGGCCCTGAGAGCTTGGTATGCGAAGATGGATTCTTTTCTCTTGTCACAAAAATTCGAAAGATGTAAGTCTAATCCAAATGTTTACATGCTCAGGACACATGATTCTCTTCTTATCTTAGTTTTGTATGTGGATGATCTCCTGATCACCATCAACTCGACTTCGACCATTGATGAAATAAAGAGGGCCTTGCATGATAGCTTCTTGATGATGGACATGGGTCCATTACACTTCTTTCTTGGTCTTGAGATCAGCCAGGATGCCACAGGCATCAAACTCTCTGAGGCTAAGTATGCATGGGATCTCCTCGAGAGATTTCACATCACTGACTACAAGCCAACACTGACTCATTTTCTATCTGGGGTCTGCCTTGAGGATGGAGGTGACACTCCATTAGTTGATAGTACTCTCTACCGACAGTTAGTGGGGAGCTTATTGTACCTCATCCACTCCAGACCAGATCTCTCATATGCAGTAGGGGTAGTTTCCAGATACATGCAGGAGCCGCATGAGCTACACTGGAATGCTGCCAAGTGCACCCTTCGATATGTGCAGGGCACCATCACCTTCAGGATTCACTATGCAACATGCACTGCATTGAATCTCCTTGGCTTCACAGATTCTGATTGGGCAGGTGACACCATTGATCGCAAGTCAACCTCCTGATATTCACTCAGTCTAGGATATGGCCCTATCTGTTGGTCAAGTAAGAAGCAGGCTGCTATTGCTCTCTCCTGAGCTGAGGCCGAGAACAGAGGACTAGTCAACATCACCATTTAGGCTCTGTGGCTACAACACTTCCTCACTAAGTTGGGCATCCAATTCCACAAGCCCACTGTTGTCTAGTGTGACAACCAGAGCACTCTCAAATTTTGCAGGGATCTAGTATAGCGGCAACAGACGAAGCACATAGAGATCTATATGCACTACATCAAAGACTTAGTACATGATTGGGTCATTGATTTGTAGTTCTGTCCTTCAACAGAACAGACTGTAGACATCTTCACCAAGACATTCACTGAGCAGAAGTTTCGCTCTTTGCGCGATCATCTTAGAGTGAAGGACATAGTTGCTTATTAACTATCTTTTCTTCCTCTTTTCTTTTGATTACATTGTATTTTGAGGGGGGGGGGGTTCCCATGAGGTTTTCCCTCTTTCCTCAATTTTAGTACAAGTTGCACAGTATTTTGGGTGACCTTTGGCCTTAGTTTCCAGGGACCATTTTCTATTTTTTCCCATAGTGGTGTTCAGGGGGGGTGTTGGAGGTACTACACACCTAGGACCTTCATTACTGGCACATGCTGATACTAAGTTAGAGCATGGGACTACATGCAAGATCCTTTCTGCATGATTTACACCCTGACTCGCTCCTTCTTTAACTCTGCAACTAGCTAGTTCTCTGCATGATTTACTCCATGATTTGCTCCTCCTTTCACTCCCCAACTGGATAGTTCTTCTCCATGATTTACTCCCTGATTTTCTCCTCCTTTCACTCCACAACTAGCTAGTTCTTTCCCGAGCTTGTTGTAGGTGTTCAGTCCTCTCATTGATCACCACTATGGTGCATTGCCTTGGGATATTCACCCAACAATGCTATATCATGAGCATTGTAACCTATTTTATAAATGAATCATTCTTTTTGTTCTTTCTATTTTCTTTTAGCATTTTTTCTTTGCAAAGCTGTGTGTTCAACCTTTACTAGCTAGATTCATCTGTGCAGGTTTTCTAACACATTTACACACTCAACTGCCAAATGAATCTGAAGGATGGAAATGACATTCGACCAGATAGGAATAGCAAATTAGCAGGATAGGAAGAGATGTGATATTGTTTCCAGTGCCAGTCCGAACATAGTCTGAACATATGGCATATTCCAGGACCATGGAAGCCACTTTTAACTACATTTACCCAAGTTAGAATATGGAAATTTAATACGAAGCACATGAAGCATTTAAGTCTTAGTGGAAGCTCTCTTTACGAAGCTAGTTGTCCATACCGTCCTGATATCCCTGATCTGTTGGTAACATATGTATAAATGTCTTTAACTAGAACTTGTCCTGTTGGCATGCGACAACCCCAGGAGAGGGTGTCTTCCTAGTCTGGCAAGGAGACTCCAACATGTTGTAATTAGGCACTGTATCTATCCCATTCATCAGTGATATGTACTGGGAGGTCAAGGACACAGACCGTCGGCCATCCCTAATGGAAAAATGTACCAAGGTGGTTAAGCGAGTGGATTCCTTTGCTGTTGAGAAAGTATATGGAAGAGCCATATAGGACTTGTTGTTTTTTCATCCATTTTATATTTCCCACCAACCATACTTAGCTTTCATTAGACTATGCCAGATCAGAGAGGCATCATGTCTATCAGGAGCTTCCTCATCGATCCATTCTTTAAGGGTCTGGTTCCTTGAATATTTCTTTTTGATAATTTGGTTCCATATGTTGTGACTGTGAAAGGCCCTCCTAAGATTATTTGCAAGCAGGGTGAGATTAAATATTTTGGTAGCTCTAATCCCCTATCTACCTTTCGTGACATCCTGGGCAAGCATCTCAAGTTGAACCATATGGATCTTCCTTTGTGAACTTTCTTTGTCCCATAAGAACTTGGCAATAATTTCATCGATTCTCCTTGTGGCTTCCTTTGGAATTTTTTATATCACGCATGTGCATATATGGAGCACAAAATTCGATGAAGAATTGACAAACGCTTTCCAATCTGATTGGATGGTGAAATGGTGATGTTAGGAGAGATCTTATTTTTTTTTGTTGGAAATTGTAGATATTTATATTAGGATGTCAGTTTATTTTTAGAATAAGATGGACGAAATATTTCATATTGTAAATATAATTTCAGTTTCCCTCATTTTGTGAAGAAGGTGAAACAATTCGTCTTGTGACTCTTTGCTATCCCATGTTAGCTTTCTTTTTAAAGAAAAAAGTGTTTGAGAATAAGCATTTGGAGAAGCGGAGAAGAAGAGAGGAGGAGATGCAAAATGAGGAGAAGAGACAGAGATCGAAAGAGGCATGGCCTTTGTATATCTAGCTACTTTAATGCATAGTTGAATTTGATTAATGCTCAGTTTATTTATATGCCTCTATCTTTGTTTATCTGTCTATATACTTTTGATGAAGATTTTATTTGTTGAGGTATGCACTTTTTGTGTTGATCTATATTAAGAATTTAATGTGTTTTAGAGGTGTGGTGGTTGTATTCTTTAGAAGTAGGTTGATTTCTTGTTCAAATGTAATTTGGAGCTGAACATATTTACCCCTGTGCGTATGAAGTTGTAACTTCATATTGTTGTTGTAGGTGTTGCTAATGTGTTTAGAATATATACTATTGGTCTATTGATGTGTGTTATTACCATTGGTATATGGTAGTGTCGTATATGTGTTGTAGATGCTATGTGTTGCTAGTATATAGTTTTGCGACCTTGTAATTAAAGGAATTGATGGATATTAAGAGCTCATGCCTCATGACTTTAACTGTTGTGTGTGTTAGTCATGCATTGGTATTTTGTTGCAATTGATTCCAAGCCCATGGAGGAATGTCCTCTCTATACTGGAGTAGTGACTACGTGGTTGTGTGAGATTTACAACGATTAAGGATTGTTACAGTAGAACATAACATTACGCTTTGGAAATGTGGTCAAAATGCCTCTTTCACTGTTTTTAATTGGCAAAGTTATATGGTGAGATTGCCCATTTGTATTTTTGGGATTCTTGTTGTAAAATTTGTAGAAGAATGTGTGGTTGCACATGAAATAGTGGTTGCGTAATTTATGATAGTAATTGGTGGGTTGTTACAATAGAAAATAGAGTACCTTTCTTTATTAAATGTTGTCGAAACCCATGTAGATTTGAGTTACCCTTTGAAAAGAGGAGAAGGAAGTTAAGTGCATTCATTCCTTATGTCAAGGAGCAATTTAAGGCCATGGGAAGTCCATTAGAACAAGGATGAGTTGTTTCACCTTCCCAAAATTCAAAAACACAATTTTTTTGGGGCGCTATGAAATTATTTTGTAGTGCATACAACAAAAGTTTTCAAGCCATTGTGTTTGGGTCCTTAAAAGCCCATTTCACCTTTCGTCGCACCATTTTCTAAATGGAAACATATTAAATTGTATGAGGTGAGGAAACTTGAAGGTTAGATGAAGAATCTCTGATGGAACTTATGAAGGAAAATCCATATTCTCTTTTTGACTGCTTATGTAAAATGGTTCCTAAAATATTCCAGAATTCGGGTTAAATATGGAAATAAGAGTGGAGTTAGTCCTAGGTTATTGGCAATCAGGGTAATCCTAGTTTGTCATCAATATAGGTGCATCTAGTATACTAATATTCCATACATGAATATTTTTATAATAATTAATCTTCTGCCTAAAGTGAGCCACTTGTTTGTCCAATAACTTAGATTTGCTTCAAACTTCTTAATTAGCCACTCCCAGTCATGATTTTCATACTTCTTTGGTTTCAATTTGAAACCAAGTTATATGAATCCATCAACTAAAGGATCAACTTTGACTCAAAATAAATTGGAAATCTCAAGAACTATGTCAACCTCCATGTTGTTGTTCATTTTGAGACCTAAAACTCACTCGAATTTGTGAATAATATGGTGGAAAGTTTGCCATTTGTTGATGCTTGTTTTCTCAACAAACAAATATAATATGGGAGATGTATGTGCATATAGATACTCTGCAACCAGTAATTAGGCTTGATTCTCTAACGTCATGAATCCCCCTACTTAGTGTGTCTATGGTTAATATGAAGAGCGGTGGGGAAAATGCACAACCCTGTCTAAGTCCTATGTTCATAACTAAGAATATAGTTGGTCTTCCGCTAATGATAATGGATATGTTTACTTATTTGAGTCAAGCGATAGTCCATGCAATGAGTCTGTGCTCGAAACTGACTTTGTATAAGATGAGTTGGATGAAATCCCAATATATGTTGTCAAATACTTTGTAAAGATCAATTTTCATTATGCATCCATCTAGCCTCTCAGATGTTACGGAGTGAAGAAATTCTGGTGTATGGAGATGGAGTCCTGAATTTTCCTATTGTGCAAGAAACTAGGTTGTTCCTGGATGATGAAAGTTAGTAAATCCTTTTTATTCAATTGGCGATGATTTTTTAAATTATCTTATACATAGCATTGCACAATGATATAGGTTGGTAATCTGCAAAACCAGAAGGGCTATATTTTTTAGGTATTCAAGTAATAAAAATTGCATTGATAGAACTTAGGATGTGATGATGTGGTCTGGATGCTTCTACCAAGTCTAGGAAATCTTGCCCCATAAGTTTAGAGAAGTGTAAAATAATTTGATCGACCACCCGTTCGGGCAAGGGCTCTTATCCCTAGACATATCTTTCATAACCCCATGCAACTCCTCAATAGTGATATGTATCCACAATTCTGTACTAGCCACAAGATCCACCATCCTTGGAAAATAATTTGTAAACTCTAATTGTGCTCAAGGGTCATAACCTCCTATTCATTGTATTGGGTGGAGAAATGTTTCACAACATCTTGCTGACTATCCACTTGACAAATGACGGTGTTGTCTGCATAATCTTTGATGTGCCAAATTGTATTCATTTTCTTCTGGCACAATTCCATTTTATGGAAATAACGTGTATTTTTATCCCTCTCAGTAACCCAAGAAACTTTTCTTTTCTGTGTCCATTCTTCCTCTTGCAATTTGAGGATCTTGTGTTTCCTCTCTGAAAGGTCCAAGAGGGCACGTTATTGAGTCCAAAGTGAAAGTTCGATCCATATGGGTCATTTAATATTGTAAGCTCTCAATCAATGTCAATGAGCATGTGGGCATGGAGTTTCTCTTAATCTCCACAACATATAAGAGATCACTTCCATTTTCTATAATTGGGCTCCTCAATGGCTTTTCTCAAGAAATTCTAACCAATTCATCCAACCTTGGGTCCTTAAGCAACATTGGATTGAATTTGAAAGGCAATGGATGGTGGTCAGATTCTCTGGTCCATTCCAGGAAGGTCACTTGGTGGTCCTAGATATCGGTATATAGGGACCATTACTGCAATTGTAGTGACCTATTGGAATGAAAGGATTTGACCAGAAAGTATTCAAGCCTTTTATCTAATCCATCCTCTCCCAATCTCCCATTATTCTAGGTCGGCACCATTGGACTTGGGGCAATGTCAGTGAGAAAGTTGTTATCGAAAATATCTCTAAAATATGCTGCAAGTGGATCATGTTTTCTTGTATGACCCAACACTTCTCCTATAGATAGCATGAGTTTTAGGTTGTCTGTAAAAACTAGGGAATTTAGATTCAAAATACCACTACCATCAAGCCTATGCTAAATGTGTCGCTTGCTTGCATATGGAACATATGTATTAAGAATCCTTGGCTTCATCTCAAAACCCCAGATATAGCCAGTTATATAATTCTAACAAAAAAATTGTAGGCCTTAAATGAGAAATATCTTGGATCCCACATGACTACAACACCATTGGAATGTCTCACTGCATTCAAGGAAAAATTTCCCATCTAGGGTGAAATTTTGATAGAAAATTCCTTATTAGTCATAGTTTATTAAATTAAAAAAATGGTTGGATGGTGTAGAACAATTATTGGGTGAAGAGATGTTAGTTTTTAGGCCAATCCCAAGCCACAAAATGTTAAGTGTGATGATTTTCATCGGGGAATAGTGTCAATGGGTTTTTTCCCTCTAAGAATCCATGATATATGTGCCAAAGAGTGTTTAGGGGCATCAATGGAGTAATATGGATTGTATAGAGG
>APFE030885589.1:8443-20004 GCA_000404065.3 Pinus taeda
CTTATCATGCATACGCTACTACACTGTACCGAAACCGCGTGTATACACACTTTCTCCAAAGGCAACCCGCGTACAGATCTAGAAATGATTACTTATGCCTTTACTGTCAGATCCGACCCTTGCCAAACTTCCCGAACAGATAACCAACAATACCCGATCCTCTCACTCCGTCAGACACTCAATGCACACACTTTGCCTAATGATCTTCTCCTTATATAGCCTTAGGCCTTTCTCAGTACCATGGTCCAAAACCATAACAAACCAATACCATCAACTTCGAAACTAGGGATCAACACGTCCGTCGAGACACCATGGTCCAAAACCATAGGCACAACTTCCAAGGACTAACTGCCACGGACCAAAGGTACTTTTCACATGTACGCGCTTTTACTGAATCCAACCTGCGTGTATACGCTTGTTCTCCTTGATGAACTTGCGTATATCTCTTTCTTGTCCTGTTGTACTGAGATCTGTCCTCTGATTAAGTTGCCATCACCTGTACCAACCTCTGAGTGAGTTTCCATCAAGGACAACACTTGAAACATAATGCCAACAGATGGGGCACCATCAAGGCTGGCCGAAGGCTCAAGGATGACCGAAGGCTCAAGGCTTAAGGCTCAAGGCTGGCCGAAGGTTGGCCAAAGGCTCAAGGCTGGTTGAAGGCTCATTTGAGCCTGCCTTACCGGGTGATGGAGATTTGCGGATGACCCAAATCTCATTTGAAAGCAAGGCAGGCTCAAATGAGCCTTCAGCCAGCCTTGAGCCTTCGACCAGCCTTGAGCCTTGAGCCTTGAGCCTTTGGCCATCCTTGAGCCTTCAGCCAGCCTTGATGGTGCCCCATCACCCCACCTTCCAACCAAACATCCCTCAGAGCCCTCCAAGAACCTTATCTTTTATAGATGAGACATGTAGACTTCAGCACTTAACTCCAATCCTTTACCCGCCAACATCCCTAAACCCCGCCAACAGCCCCACATTTACACCGGCAATATTTTGCAAAACTCCTGACCAAGAAAAACTGATTCCTAACCAAGAAATTAATTCCTGACTTCTCAAACCTTCCATCCTTGACTTACGACTCCTCAAACCTTCCATCGTTGACTTACGACACCTAAGTAATACAGTTGCAACCTCCAATAGTCTGACCTTCTCCTTCCAGATGAACATGATTCTATGAAACACTGTAGCCAATAACCCAGCTATAGTTGCCACCCACAATAGTATGACGTTCCCTTCCAGATGAACATCATTCTATTGAAGATTGTAACTCGATCACTCTTGGATACAAGACTTTAGGATGAATTGACCCAAGAGCTTGATAACAAATTGATATCCTAAAGAATGCATGAAATTACTAATGACTTTTTTTTGTAACATGTCAAAATGACTTTTAATTTCAAAATTCAACTGTCAAAATTGATAATATCTCTACAAACAAACATAATGCCTAGAATTAGGCATGGACTGAATCGACACGGAAGAAAGTTTGTAAAGCCTAGAATTATGAATGCACTGAACCAGTCCAGAAGAGAGTTCAAACTTAGTGGCGTACGATTTTGGTTTAGAAAGAGAAGGGCAAAGAGATATAATTTAATTTTACGATGATTGAAGACTTTATCTATTGAATATTTATATAACAAAATTATGGTTAATATTTAGACATATTTATTAAATATTTAAAATTAAAATTTATATAAACTCCAGTATATCAATTGTCATTTTTATTAATAAATATATATATATATATATATATATAACTCTAATTTCTATATTAATTATTTATTCCTATAATAAATTAAATAGTTAAAAGTAATCAATTATTAATTTTTTTATAATTGAAATTTATCCAAATCACCACCATCTCATGTCTATCTTTGCTTTCTATATTAGAGAAAAGATTATTTAACTTTCATGGACTCTGCAATATTGTTGTTGTGCTCCCCTATTATTCTCCTATTCATCTTTTCTTTGTTTAAAGCAAATTTTTCAAAATTATCCTCTCTATATGTAACATCCCTAAAAGAACTCAATGTAAATCAAACATTTATGAATAGTAATTTTAAAAGTTACGAAAAAGTTATAAGAACTAATTCTTGATCACTGAATGAGGATGAAATCAAGAAAAGTAGATTTGGTTATGGAGGTGGGCACGTAGTTCAGAGGTTGAACCCAAACAACTCTTTGAAAACGATCTTGGGATTGAGTTTCATCCACAAGATCGAATCTGCTCTTTACGGCTAACTCCCGGTGAATTCCTAACAGTATTTTAATTCTCACCAGTATTTACTTCTGTAGAAATTGTAGCGAAAGGATTCGCACTTGGAAAATATATTATAAGTCCATAGAGCGGTGCTTTGCAACGGGAGAAGGAAGGCATGGTTCAACGAAAGTGGTCATATTTCTTCGTTTGCGTTATTCTGCTAATGTGCATATTGCTAGTTCTATCTTGGTAGCAAGGACAACAATAAAATATCAACGCAGTGGCCAATAAGATCCACTAAAAAACTGTGGATGTTTGTGTGACCATAACGCATTAAGGGAAGCAAACGTATGCACCCTGAAAGCAGAGTGTTAATTGTTCAGTCGATTGAGAATCTCGCTTTTCATTCCCTCCTCAAATTCCTACGTGATACTGGGTATTCTCATTGGTCTACCGGCATTTTGGATGGCTTGTGGTGGTACAATTGAAAAAATATAAGTTAATCTCTTGAAATATTCTTTGTTTATGCGCACAAAAAGATATGGTTAATAATGTCCATGTTCTTTAAAGTAAATTCTTTATTTTGGTGCACAAAGTATAGTTTGGTTATGATTGCGAGGTATTGCAAAGTTTCTATGTACTAAAATATTGTAGGGATATAAGTCCTCTTGAAAGTATTTGTTGCTTAGTTTATGCACATACCACAGTAAAAGCTAAGTAGTTTTGTGATTTTCTTGAGAGTGTTAAAAGCTAAGTAGCTTTATTATTTCCTTGGGATAAATTACACAAGGTTCTTGCTAAGTACCCAAGATATCCTCTTGAGAAAAGATGTATGAGACATGTAAAGTTCTTGAGGAGATTGTTGTTTTATATTTTCTTGGCAAAGAAAATATATTAGTACATGTAAATAAAGATTATATATTCCTCTTGTAAAGAAAATATATTACCGCATGTAGATAAATATTGATTATATATATATATTATTATTTGGTAGAGAAAATATATTACTACATGTAGTTAAAGGTTGTTATTACTATATATAGGAAAAGATGGTTATTATGTATATTTGCAACATGCATATGTGTTTATGTAAGAAAAGATAGGATGAATTCTCTTTTCTCAAAAAGGGATTTCATAGTCCTTTTCCTGGGTAGAGAGTTCTCTTGTAAAACAATACTTAGTTATGAGAAAATATAATAACCTATGCATAGATAAAATGCACAAAGATAAGTCATAGGAACCTTCTTTGGAAAGAATATATCTTTTTATGCGTGAAAGATAAGTTAATGGTGTTAATCCCTTTGCAAGAGCTTGCAAAAGTTACATGTTTTGGTAAGTAAAAAGGTAAAGGATTTGGTTATTGCATATTGGGTAGTTTGATTTATTTGCATGGTTTAATGCATAAACCGTTACCATTATTATTATCCTAGTTCTTATGCGCAAAAGAAAGACTGATTATGATATTTTGTTGAAAACAAATGCATGAGGACTTTGTTATGATACTTTCATGGAAACAAATGCATAATAACTTTGTACATAAATTTTAGAGAAACTATGTTGGGATTCTTCAAAAATAACTATGTGAAAAGAACACGTGCAAAAACATAAAACAATAGTTTATTACATGTATGAAGATATAACTATGGTGTAATATATTTTAAGAGAAACATGGATTTGTAGAACTATTGGGTTAGATCTTTTAAAGAGAAATATGCATTAGTGTGAATAAGAATTGTGGAAGGTAAAACAAGTATTTACTTGAATAAATGTACTAGTTATTTATTATGACATGCTTGATAATTATTGGTGCACAACATTGTTAGAAGAAGCTTGTTGTGATATATCTTTACAACCCATGCACATGAGTAGATGTTAAAAGATCACTTTCAGAGACTGATTATTGATTGATTAATATTGTATCTAATCTTGTTGCCAAAGCTTGTTGACGACAACAATGATAGAAAGCGATGGCAGTTTGTGCCAAAGAAAAATGATGTTTAACATTGTGGTAGGTCAAAAACTAACGGTCCATGCTCATGAGTACGAGTTGTGAAATTGTACGTTGATAGAACAATCATGCCGCAAGGATGTAGAGAGTGGTGATATGTAGGCAAAGGGTTTCATGGATAATGTAATAGCTTTTAGCTAGTTATGTGACATTTTAATGATATTTCATTGTAATATTTTATAACAATGGATAAGGGATGGAATCCCTTATAAGCCATTGAGTGAGGGGTGAAAATCCTCACGACAGTTTAATAATAAGATTAAACATTTGCTGGTTTTCACCCTACGGGGTTTCTAGGGTATATCGGTGTTCAATGATGTGATTGCTTATTATGTTAGTTTGATGATGTTGAATCCTTGATGATGATGATTCCTTATTTGATGTGATTAATTAATATGGTTAAGGAAATCATGAAATGGATGCAAGTTTCATGAGACAGTTTATGTTAATATACTACAACAGTGGTTGTCAATGGTTATGCAACTTACTGTCCTCTATTGAAATTTACTAATGAACATTATATCTAATGGTTAATGAGGAATGTGGAGTTGTGATTTGGATAATTACTTGTGGGTAATTTGTATAAAAAATTCTAACTCCCTTCTTTTACATGTAAGGTTATCGAGGTATGTTACAAGTGGTATCATAGCTAAAGGTTGCAGCACTGACGCCTTTGGGAATTGATAAGCGGAAAAGAAAATTGAGGTATGCCACCAATGGACATTAACTCAGGTATGGGTCTAACAATCTACATATTGATTTATGTAGTACACTACTTTTCACATGATATGTGTAATTCATGTTTATAACTGCATTGAGTAGTAAGTATAAAGTTTGCTGCAAAACTATGTTCATGACATTGGATTCTTGATGAGGATAAAAGAAAATAATTTTTTTTTTACACTTATGAACAATATTGAACACTCATTAAGGAAAGCGACAATCAACTACCAACTTTTTCTTTTCAAATATGGCAATAATAATGATACATTTAATGAACATGATTGAAGTTACAATGAACTAATTTTAATGATTCAATGCATAATATGAGGAATGTCCTTAGATATGACGATATAGAGTTTAAAAAAGACATTGTAAGAACCCCTTTAGATATTGAAAATAAACAATGAGTCGAGTGATGAGACTTCTATAATAACTAATTTTTTATTAAGTCTTGTCATGGATGCATTAAGATGGTTGGTAGTTGTGATTGGTTAGTGTTGTATGACTAACTAATAGAACTTATATGCATTAATTGAATTTGATTTAAGATTATTACAATTCGTAAACAAGTGATTATGGTAGTTACTTCATGTATCGGTTTGTTGATGACAATACACTATGGGAAATTGGAAATGTTTAGATTGTTAACTCAACTATTATTGACATTTACACATTAATGAATATTTGCATATACTTTTATGCATGGAAATATTGTATGCATGAAACTAAAATGATTTGGAAAATGAATATTTGTTAAATGATGCATATTTATAACTAACATTGCTGATGGGATTAAGTAGTGGTAGCTTAATGGCAACAAGAAAACTCATCACGTAAAATGTTGCAATGTGAATTGCAATCATAAATGAGAAATTATAATACTATATGATATGCATGATTGTGTTATTTGGAAAATCAGAATGCATACAACATGTATGTCAGTTGTGTTTGCTATTAATCAAGATATTATGGACCCATGTTGAGCATGGTGTACATGAATGTTTCTTTTGTTAATCGTAATGTGCATATGTTTTACTATGTAAAATTACTGTGGGAAAGAGTGCTAAAAGAGAAACTTAACATGTTAGATAGTTGTGGATAGATGTGAAAGGCTAGAATGCCTTGGGTTGATGGCAGTTACCTGCCTGAAGGGGTTGATGTTACTTGTCTGCTCAAATTTCCTCTCCTTAGAGATAAATGATCTCAGTAAGGGAAAAGAGTTTGTCAAGACGGTGAAGAGGGTAAAAATCCTAAGGGAACTTTATTGATTTGGAGCCTGTCGGAGGAGGCCCAAAATTCCTCATAGACAGGACGCTATCAGAGGAATAGGTAGGACGCTACCAAGAGGAATATTATATTGGACCCTATGTGGTCATTGGAATTCTTGAGCTGGTTGGCCAGTGGAATTCCATATTAGACTTGGTATTGCCTTTGTCAAATAGTTGTCTGGATGTGAAAATGACTTGATCTGGTTGTGGAAACTAGTTCCCATGGGTTGGGAGGAGAATTCTTTAGCCTATTGTGGTTCTCATAGCTAAAGAAATTAACTAATTAGCTATATATTATGTTAAAAATGAATTTTATATATAATTGTGTAAACATGTCATGCACATTTTAACACAAAAGGATTTTAGTGCTCAGTAAGGAGTTATTGGAATTTTAGTTCCTTTATTGTATTACCAATCTTGTAAACATCTTAGTAGGGGCTAAGACAATTTTCACTTGATGCAATGATTGAATGTTTTGATGATTAGAGAGCTAGGTGCACTTTTGGTACTTTTAGAAGTACGTGTCGATGACATTAGCAAGAGCTAACATTGTGTGCACATGATGTAGTAATTTATCATTTTGATGATTAGTGTTAGTGCTCTTTAAGTACTTGTAAAAGTAATGTGATTTAAAAATCATATAACATTGCACAATTGATTGATAGTTAAAAGCATTTCATTTGACTCAAAATATTGTGACTAATGCGATTCAATTTGTTAGTCATACATTATAGGGTACTTACCATGGAGGGTTGATGGGTTATCCAATCACTATTAAAATTCTTACGTGAAAGTGCTCATGATTTTCAAGAGTAGTTGGTAAGTAATGGTAAGTTGATATAGAGATTTGTTTTTGTATATTATGAATTTGAATAAGGGCCAAGTGATGGAAATTAGAACTTGCATATTTTTGCAATTATAAATTCTTATGACTATTGATTTTTCTTATGTTATAACATTACAATTTTTGTTTATTGTCATTCTTAGAATGAAATCTTTGATTTTAAAGAGGAATGATCACTTTTTGTGCGGTTTAGATGGTTATATCATGAGTAAAATCTAAAGTACCAACGAGAGATGAACACTGAGGACGGTGTTCTTGTTAAGGGGGGGAGTATGTAACATCCCTAAAAGAACTCAATGTGAATCAAACATTTATGAATAGTAATTTTAAAAGTTACGAAAAAGTTACAAGAACTAATTCTTGATAACTAAATGAGGATGGAATCAAGAAAAGTAGATTTGGTTATGGAGGTGGGCATGTAGTTCAGAGGTTGAAACCAAACAACTCTTTGACAGTAATCGTTGGGATTGAGTTTCATCCGCAAGATCAAATCTACTCTTTACGACTAGCTGCCGGTGAATTCCTAACAGTATTTTAATTCTCACCAGTATTTACTTCTATAGAAATTGCAGCGAAAGGATTTGTGCTTGGAAAATATATTATAATTCCACAGAGCGGTACTTTGCAATGGGAGAAGGAAGCCATGGTTCAATGAAAGTGGTCATATTTCTTCGTTTGTGTTATTCTGCTAATGTGCATATTGCCAGTTCTATCTTGGTAACAAGGACAACAATAAAATATCAGCACAGTGGCCGATAAGATCCACTGTAAAACTGTGGATGTTTCTGTGACCATAACGCACTAAGGGAAGCACACGTATGCACCCTGAAAGCAGAGTGTTAATTGTTCAGTCGATTGAGAATCTTGCTTTTCATTCCCTCCTCAAATTCCTACGTGATACCTAGTATTCTCATTGGTCTACCGGCATTTTGGATGGCTTGTGGTGGTACAACTGAAAAAAGATAAGTTAATCTCTTGAAATATTCTTTGTTTATGCGCACAAAAAGATATGGTTAATAATGTCCATGTTCTTTAAAGTAAATTCTTTATTTTGGTGCACAAATTATAGTTTGGTTATGATTGCCAGGTATTGCAAAGTTTCTATGTACTAGAATATTGCAAGGATATAAGTCCTCTTGAAAGTATTTGTTGCTTAGTTTATGCACATACCACAGTAAAAGCTAAGTAGTTTTGTGATTTTCTTGAGAGTGTTAAAAGCTAAGTAGCTTTATTATTTCTTTGGGATAAATTACAAAAGGTTCTTACTAAGTACCCAAGATATCCTCTTGAGAAGAGATGTATGAGACATCTAAAGTTCTTGAGGAGATTGTTGTTTTATATTTTCTTGGCAAAGAAAATATATTAGTACATGTAAATAAATATTATATATTCCTCTTGTAAAGAAAATATATTACCACATTTAGATAAATCTTGATTATATATATATATTATATATATATATATATATATATATTATATATATATTATTGGTAGAGAAAATATATTACTACATGTAGTCAAAGGTTGTTATTACTATATATAGGAAAAGATGGTTATTATGTATATTTGCAACATTAAAAGATAAGTAACCTTTATTATCTTTATATAACATGCATATGTATTTATGTAAGAAAAGATAGGATGAATTCTCTTTTCTTAAAAAGGGATTTCATAGTCCTTTTCCTGGAAGTGAATATAGATTAAAGAGGGTAATTTGTGAAATATTCTCATGGTTAGAGAGTTCTCTTGTAAAACAATACTTAGTTATGAGAAAATATAATAACCTATGCGTAGATAAAATGCACAGAGATAAGTAATAGGAACCTTCTTTGGAAAGAATATATCTTTTTATGCATGAAAGATAAGTTATTGGTGTTAATCCCTTTGCAAGAGCTTGCAAAAGTTACATGTTTTGGTGAGAAAAAGGTAAAGGATTTGGTTATTGCATATTGGGTAGTTTGATTTATTTGCATGGTTTAATGCACAAATAGTTACCGTTATTATTATCCTAGTTCTTATGCGCAAAAGAAAGGTTGATTATGATATTTTGTTGAAAACAAATGCATGAGGACTTTGTTATGATACTTTCATGGAAACAAATACATAATAAATTTGTACATAAATGTTAGAGAAACTATGTTGGGATTCTTGAAAAATAACTATGTGAAAAGAACACATGTGCAAAAGCATAGAAACAATAGTTTATTACATGTATGAATATATAACTATGGTGTTATATATTTTAAGAGAAACATGGATTTGTAGAACTATTGGGTTAGATCTTTTAAACAGAAATATGCATTAGTGTGAATAAGAATTGTGGAAGGTAAAACAAGTATTTACTTGAATAAATGTACTAGTTATTTATTATGACATGCTTGATAATTATTGGTGCACAACATTGTTAGAAGAAGCTTGTTGTGATATATATTTACAACTCATGCACATAAGTAGATGTTAAAAGATCACTTTTAGAGACTGATTATTGATTGATTAATATTGAATCTAATATTGTTGCCAAAGTTGTTGACGACAGCAATGACAGGAAGTGATGGAGGTTTGTGCCAAAGAAAAATGATGTTTACCATTGTGGTAGGTCAAGAACTAACGGTCCATGCTCATGAGTATGAGTTGCAAAATTGTATGTTGATAGAACAATCATGCCACAAGGATGTAGAGAGTGTTGATATGTAGGTAAAGGGTTTCATGGATAACATAATAGCTTTTAGCTAGTTATGTGACATTTTAATGATATTTCATTGTAATATTTTATAACAATGGATAAGGGATGGAATCCCTTAGAAGCCATTGAGTGTAGGGTGAAAACCCTCACGAGCGTTTAATAATAAGATTAAACGTTTGCTGATTTTCACCCTACAAGGTTTCTAGGGTGTATCGATGTTCAATGATGTGATTTCTTATTGTGCCAGTTTAATGATGTTGAATCCTTGATGATGATGATTCCCTATTTGATGTGATTAATTAATATGGTTAAGGAAATCATGAAATGGATGCATGGTTCATGAAACAGTTTATGTTAATATACTACAACAGTGGTTGTCAATGGTTATGCAACTTACTGTCCTCTATTGAAATTTACTAATGAACATTATATCTAATGGTTAATGAGGAATGTGGAGTTGTGATTTGGATAATTACTTGTGGGTAATTTGTATAAAAAATTCTAACTCCCTACTTTTACATGTGAGGTTACCGGGGTATGTTACACTATATCAGAGAAAAGATTATTTAACCTTCATGGACTCTTGCAACATTGTTGTTGTGCTCCTCCTATTTACCTTTCCTTTGTTTAAAGAAATTTTTTCACAATTAGCGTGTTTAACATAACCATTTTATTTAGCTTTTCACAAGGCTTAATGTTGAAATAAGCCTTGATTCGTTTAGCTAATTTAGGAAAAAACAAAGTACTCTAGGAGGGAGATTAATGAATTTTGAAATGTAAAAAGTAGTTGAAACGAGTTTTTTATAAGGGGAGGTTGATATTCATAAATTTTCTTAAAACGCAGAGATTAATGAAGGTTGAAATGCAAAAAATAGTTGAAAGAGAGGAGAGGTCGACACTCACAAATTTGCTTAAAACGTAAAATGAAAGGCGTGAAAAATACTAAAACGTCAACAAATTTTCATTGGACAGGCAACAAGAATTTGAAACTCCAGGCCTACTGGCATAGTGGGGTTTTTTCACATGGATACTGCGTCTTGTAGCTAGGAAGATTCCATTTGTTGCATTAAATTAAAGTTGCATAAAAGAAATACATAGATGTTTTTGAGATTTTCACATGGAAACCATGCCATGTGTTCTCCTCTGAATGTATCCACGCAAGGAAAGATGCAAGAGGTTTGATTACAATTCCATCACTAAGCACATAGCTATAATGCTAGGGCATTTACAAATGGAAACCGCGTATCCACACAAAGATTGCCTGTGAAGATAAACTTTTAGAAAACAAAATGAATACCACTCAAGTGTAGGTAGTTGGGAAGGATAAATTCTGCTAGTATAAACATAGGCTGGCATTAGGTAATTGTACTCAGATTTTAAACCTCTTATCTTTTTCAAATCCTTATGGTTGTTTAGCCTGGCAGTAGTCGATAAATAGTGGTTAGAGATACATTTGGTGAGAAAGACTTGTAGATGTCAAAGTTTTGGATGTCATGGTCGTCAATATATAGAGAAGATCATTGCAGAAGAAAGTCGTTCTCTATTTGACTCAACAATTTCACCTTGCAATCATCGGATCTGGTGAAGAGCAGCTCATCAACTGTGAGCTTCGATGGTATCGATGCACTTGGACTCCCACAGTTCCCACACCTTTGCGCTTTTATCGGACGATCGCATCATGGAAAGTGTGGGAGGTGGTGGACTCCAAGAGCTTTGAGATTATCAGAGCTCACAGCGAGGCTGTCAATACTAATGCCGTGTGGCATAGCTGGGTTAAAATATTTGGTTAAAAACAAAAATGAATATAATTATTTGGTTAATTTTAATTAAAATCA
>APFE030885589.1:27788-50637 GCA_000404065.3 Pinus taeda
GGAGGTTGCCCCCTCGAAGAGGCTTATTTCTAAGGTGTTGATCTATCTTTTCTATCTTTCTGTGAGCTGGTTTCATAACAAACCCTGAAGGGAAAAACCAACAAACATTTATTTTATTAAATGTTTCATGAGGGAGTTCACCCCTCACTCAATGGCAACAAGGGATTCCATCCCTTGTCCACTACTTAAATTTTACAAAAAGTATCATAGTCTTTAATTCAAGCATATTTAATTAGAGTCTATTACATTTAACATGATGCCATGTTTTTCTGACACTTTACCCCATTGTTCTTCAATCACAATGTCTTCATGGCACGATTTTTTACTATAGTAAGTTACCCATTCTAAACTAAAATTAAGGATCTTCCACTCATCATACAACAATAGTGATACATAATGACCTCATCACTTGAAATATTATTAGTTGTAGTCCATATTTCGATTTTTGCAAAAGATGCTAGTTTAGAAATCATCACTCCATTCTTTACAAAAGTCACGATTCTTTCATGAAACCACTATGATCAGTGAACTCTATCATCATGATTATTCGAAATATCAATTTATCAAAATCCAAAATATTATGACTTTTTCATCAATTAATAAAGTGAGAGAATATAAATATAAAATATTCAATATCTACAAGTTATCATTTCAGAATCACTAATAATCTTTCATGAATTATTCCACTTGGCGTGGAAACACTTTCTTGTACATGCATAAATTAGAGTAAAAGACATATCCATAACTAATATTTTACCTTTACATGTATAATCATTAAGGAATGGAAAATCCCCACAACCCTAAAGCCTCTTCGAGGGTTTCTTTGGATGACATGGTATTATCACAAGTTTGTTAAGAATTATGGGAAAATAGTATCGCCTCTAACAACATTACTGAAGAAATACACATTTCTTTGGATGCTAAAAGAAGCTAAGGCCTTTGAACATATTAAAAAGGAAATGTGCCAAGCACTGATCGTAGCTACACCTAACTTCACAAAAACCTTTATTGTGGAATGTGATGCCCCAGGAAATGGAATTCGTGTTGTTTTAATGCAAGAAGGAAGAACCGTTTCTTTTGAAAGTCACCCAATTAAGGGAAAGTATTTACACAAACCTATTTATGAGAAGGAAATGTTGGAAATACTACCTGCACTAAATAAATGACAACCTTAACTAATGGGAAGAAACTTCAAGGTAAAAACAGATCGCGATAGCCTTAAATAATTTTTAAAACAAATATTATCTTAAGAAGAGTAGCAAAGCCGGGTCACAAAGATGTTGGGTTATGATTTTGAAATCATATACAAAAAAAGGAAGCAAAATGTTGTTGCATATGCACTCTTGAGAGAGGACGAGGACATTGCATAATTTCTATGTTCCATTTCTATTATCCAACCTGATTGGATAACTGAAGCAAGGGATTAATGGAATAATGAAAAAGAGGTGTGGACACTCATTCAAAAGTTGCACCAAGATCCTAGTACGTCTGATACATTTATCTGGAAAAATGAGTCATTATCGTACAAAGGTCATTTATATCTCTCTACGGATTCACAACTCAAAAGAAAGATTCTTTTAAAACTGCATACCTCCACCTTGTGAGGGAATTCATAATTTTAAAAAATTTACCACAAGGTCAAGAAGGATTTTTTCTTTTTGGGATGGCATTAAATCTGACATTCAAAAGTTTTTGGGAGAATGTTTGGTTTTCCAACAAAATAAAGTTGAGACAATTAAGACCCCAGGTCTATTAGAACCTTTAGCCATTCCAATTCAGCATTTTGAGGAGGTACCAATGGATTCTATCACAAGTTTAGCTAGATCTTAAGGAAAGAGTGCCATTATGGTGGTAGTTGATAGACTTACCAAGCATGCACAATTTTGTGCATTATCTCATACTTTTAAACCTAATACAGTTGCTACTGCACTTATGGAAAAAATTCAAAAGCTACATGGAAAGCCAAAGATTATTATAAGTGACATAGATCCCATTTTCACTCGAATTCTTTGGACAAAATTATTTTCTTGTCTTGGTACACAATTAGCTCATAGTTCATCTTATCATCCTCAATCTAAGAGGCAAATAGAGATAGTGAACAAATGTTTGGAACAATATCTTCATTTCTTTGTATTTCATAAACAAACGAAATGGGTCAAGTGGTTACCTCTGGTTGAATGGTGGTATAACATTTCCTTCCTTACTACAAAAAAAATGGCCCCATTTATGGAACTTTATGGATATCATCCACCATCCGTCACACCATATTTAAGAGAAAATTATAAGGTTCAATAAGTGGAAGATCACATTGAGCATCAACAACAAGTCCTCCAACTCTTAAAGGATAACCTCAATCTAGTGCATAATCGAATGAAATAATAGGCAAATGAGCATCGTAGTGAAAAAAAATTTTGATGTAGGTGGCTGGGTATTTTTATGGCTACAACCATATAAAAAATTTCCCTCAAGAAAGATAATAAGGGTAATAAATTATCACCCAAGTACTATGGTCCTTAAAAGGTGTTGCTAAATATTATTATTATGGCATATAAATTAGAGTTGCTTGCATATTCCTGAGTACACCTAGCTTTCCATGTTTCATACTTAAAAAAGTTTATCAGTGACAAGCTTCCAGTTCAAACAATACTGCGAGAACTTGACGACGAAGGAAAAATCATATTGGAGCCAGAAGCAGTCATGAAAACAAGAACCTGATAGCTACGAAATCAATCAATTTAAGAGTATCTCATTATGTGGAAGAACTTACCTGCTGAAGATTCCACATGGGAGGATGAGAATTTTATAGAGATGTATCCATAACTAATCAAGTGTTGAGGACAACATTTTTTCGAAGGAGAGGGGCATGTTAGGTCCCTATAATACTAGTGTAGCCCCCTTATTGTTATTGTTAGTGTAGCCCCCTATTGTTATTATTGTGCCCCATAGAAGCCCACTATTGTTATTATTGTTGTAGGCTTTGATTATATTGTGACCCCTTAGAATCCTATATATACCAAGGAGGTCTTGTCATTTGTATCATCCAATAATTATTGATTTATGTAATGTAAAGGAGGTTCCCCCATCGAAGAGTATAATTTTTAAGTTGTTAATCTATCTTTTATTCTACTTTATGACCTAGTTTCACAACAATTACCAATGAATCCAGTTTGTATTTCTCAATCATAATAACATTATCTTTAATCACAATATTTTAAACTATTATTCATTTATGTAATTCTATGTGCTAATTATAATATTTTTAACTATCAATCATTAATCATAGTTTCTTTGTAAGTACTTAGAGAACATATAGTTCCCTAGTCACAAAACTTGTCATAGTATCCATAATAAGCTTTTATACTTGTATTTACAAGTTTTTTTTTGTCAGATTATTAAGTTTGGGAATGAATTGTACATGTATGAATGCAAACATGGGTGTATGCATAAGAGGAAGGATATTCATGAGATTTTGCGTGCTAGTTTTCTAGGCATGGCAATGAACTGTAGGTGCATGAATGCAATGATGGCCATATGCATCAAAACAAGAACATGCATGAGCTTGAGTTAGAAAAAAATTTAGGTATAGGAAGATGCTGAAATTTTGTTGGTACATACATGTACAAATTGGTAGCATTTTGAAACAATGGAGAGATACTTATATGGTTTAACGCTCATATGTTGTTTATGAAGGAAGAAGATACTTGGGTAAATTCAAGAATAAATGAAATAACTAATAAAGTTGAATTTATTCCATTTACAATTTCTTGCCTTATTCACAAGACCTTGAAACTTTTCTCATATTTTTAATTCATAGTTCAAGTTTTATGATATTCTATTAAGAAACTATATCTTATCCATTTTTGTGAGATAAAATTTCTTACTGTATTCATTATAGGGCACGTGGCATTCTCCACAACAATCATTATGTGAAGGAAAATCTAGGCTATATTATAAGCTTTTTACTTGTAGTTACAAGTTTTTCTTTGTGAGTTTTATAAGTTTGGGAATGAATTGTACGTGTATGAATGCAAACATGAGCATATGCAAAAACGAAAGCATATTCATGATATTTTTTGTGTGAATTTTCAGGCATGGGAATGAATTGTAGGTGCATGAATGCAAAGATGCCCATATGCATCGAAATAGGCACATCCCTAAGCTTGAGTTAGAAAACTTTCTAGGTATAGGAAAATGTTGACTTTTGGATTATACATACAATTAAGAATTGGTAGCATTTTTAAAAAGTGGAGAGATACTTATATGGGTTAATGCTAATATGTTGTTGATGAAGGAATATGATATTTGGGGAAATTAAAGACTAAGAGGCAATAACTTACACAACTATAGTGTCTAGAAGACTATTATGTGACTGGTGGTATGAGTCACAAAAAATACTTTGAAATTAGTTTTTGGATGTGTTAACATGAATTTCCAACCAAATTCAAGCATTAAAAACAATTTGTACTGCTTAGCCATCTCCTCACAAGGTCTAGTTAATTGTACTTTCAATTGTACACCAAAATGTGCAAAAACATGTCTTTATTCGTAGGGTTTATCTAAGAGGAGACTTCAAGGGTGAATCTAGGATAGATACAAAAGGGACCAAGTTATTTTTTGGAGTTATGGATTATTCACGTAACATAATCCTCTAGAAATAGAATAAATGACCATAGATTGAAAAAAGAAAGGTCGATTCAAAATCTCAATTACAAAGTCGCAAGGAAACCGTGATAATTGTAACATACAATGTAGCTTTATGAGGTAGACGAGATACAAAGAGATTCCACAATGTTTAGCTTCATTAATCAGCTCAATTTTTTGAATTTATTAAGCAAAATAAGCAACAACAAGATCAGTACTTAGATCAAAGGTTTAAAGAAACCTAGAGGCAAGAAACATAATGCATCCTTGACAATGAAAAGGCAACTATGAATACGGACCATGAGATCTTCCTATAAGAGGTAAAAATGGGATGGGAAAATTAAAATGATATATTCATTACAAATATTAATTAGAAAATGGCAAGGCATAAATTTTCTAACAACAAACCAGATGGCTTGCAAATGTAAATGTGATACAAAAAGATTTCAAAATATTGAGTTGAAAATCATAGGTGGAAATGCATGCTCACTATGTATTCCATGGGATTCACACTTTTAGTCTTTCTATGGTCATTATGTAGTAATTCATGGTCATTCATGGGCATTCTTTGGATATTAATATATACTTATCTTATTTATTGGATGATTATAAAGCCTTCTATCTACTTGTGATTTCATGAACTGTGAAGTAAGTGGGTTGATTGCTACATGTGGCCTTTCATCAACCCACAATTGTGAGTTCATAATTCGTAGGCCACATGAACTTATCTTGTTTTACTAGTGAGGGGAATTTTGAGGGGAAACAACATAAACAATATAATTGTTCTCCAAGCTAGTATAAGGTTCTTCAATTTAGGTTAGCAACTCTAGTGTTAGGATCCCCTATCTGAACTGGAAATTCTAGTGTTATTATCTCTAGGTTAGGCTAACATCTTTCTATTGGATAGGTGAAAATGGTGGAGGTTTTTGACCATACACAACGTGAAGTAGAGAAAACTTGGGGGAAGTTTGAAATGACAGAAAAACGAAAAGTTAGATAAGAGAAAATATAAGATAGTTTTTTTCATAAAGAAATAGCACAACAATCATAGTTTTAAGGTCTCCAAATTCACCCAAGATATTTAGAATGCACTATTCTAATTAGGGAGCTCATGGAACACAAACGTTTGACGTAGAGAGCAAATGTCAAAACTTGCAATTGGTAGAAAAAACTAAAAAAGGATAAAAATAACTAAAGGAAAGATAATTAACCAACGTAACAATTCTAGTTTTCTAAAGGATAGATACAAGGATTAGTTACAATGATTAAGCTCATCCCAGGGACCATACAAAATATAAAGCAAAGAAAAGTTAGCGCAACTCTGAAATTGCAGAAAAAGGAAACTTTACATAAGATACTTTGATTAATGTCTAGCAATGACCTAAAGGTAGATCATCTGACTATATTTCAATATAGTCAATGGTAACAAACTATAGTAGGGGCAGAGCAATTTATATAAGCTAAAAGAAGTGAAGAAAACATTGTATGAGATAAGTAGCAAGACATACCAAGTATAAAAAAACAAAGAATTGAATACTTGCAGTATGAATAACAATGGATGAAGATCAATCGCACTATATTTTAGTACAGTCAATGGTAACAAACTACAACAGTGGAAAAGTAATTTTTAAAAGCTAAATGATGAAAGGAAGCGCATAAGGTAGAACAAGAAAAAATATTGTATGAGAGAAGTAGAAAACATACCAGAAACTAAGAAATAAAACTTGTATACTTGTAGGATGAATAACAACAACTTGAGAGCAATGAGACTGTATTTAATACAGTTAGTGGTAACAAACTGCAAGAGTGGCAAAGCAATTTTTATAATCTAAATGATGAAAGAAAAATAAAAAGGAAAAGGAAGCAAAAATACTGTATGAGAGAAGTGGTAAGGCATTCAAGAATGAAAGAAGTAAGATTTCTATACTTGAAACATGAATAACAAGGGTTGAAGAACTGCAATTAAGACATTTAAGTTAAATAATATATCAAATTTGAATTCCTTTCCAATACAATATTAACACATTGAAAAGTAGTAAGAAAAACTAACATCAAGCATACCAAAAAAGCAAGTTGATTTTAGTATAAAACTATTATCCATATATAAACATGAGCTTGTAAGGAAAACGTTGTCACTATCATGACATTTCAATATATAAAACAATAGCAATATTTTCCGCACAATTAAAGAAATCATCCATCTTAGAAATCTTTGAAACAACAATGTAGTGTGCTTAATACAAGTATCTCTTGAGTATTAACTGATAAATGAAATCTTTAGGCACTCTCTGACTCAACTATAACTTATATTGTTAGCTTAGGTACAATGCATTTCGATTATTATAGAGAAATAGGGCCTACTTTTGGGTAAGGTTTTCGTTGAGAATGAATGCCTACTCCATTGAATAGAGTGTATTTTCCTTGGATTTAATGTTCGAAGGGGTCACTATTCTGATATAACTGTGAAGAAAACATTTGGCTTTACCCGTATGGAACTCATTACGTTTGGATGGGGCAAACCATAGAATTCTTGCAACCTTAGTGGATTTATTTATAGTGAATGAAACATGCTATTGGAAATATGAAAATGAGGGAAAAATGTTTTTTATGTACTTTATGCTAAAGAGATGAGTGTTTGAGCTGCCATTCATTTCTTTAGCTGGAAACAAGAACGAAACACTAATGGAAGACCATTAAACACCCCAGTGAACCAACACACCATTGGGTTGACAGATATGGTTTGACCCAAAGGGAAATATAAGTGGCCTACCCAAATTTTTGGCTAAAGAGATGGGTGCAGAGGATTCCATGCAATTATCTGGCAGAAAATTTGGGTAGGATTTGTTTTTCCATGGCCATTTGATTGGTTCAAAGCACATTGTTGTAATACCCAAATAAATTGTTGTAATACATGTATTGTTAGGCATTTCTTGAAATACCCACATACATTTCTAAATACAAGCAGGATAGGGATATTGAAAAATGTGACTGTTATTTTGTTTATGGTTGTACACTCTGTGCATATATCTTGGGCTCTAACTTGACCTCATTACAGGGTTAGAAACACCCATATTTTTATACAAATATACTTTATATAATAGTAAAAAGTGAATGGTGAAATATATAATTACAATCATGATAGCTAAATTTGAAATACCTCATCAATGAAAACCCCAAAATTTAACCAGTGACAAAAGAAATCAAAATCTACCAGAATGTTACTAAATCCAACATGGCTAGAGATCCCATTGGCCAATTAATTTCATCGCTATGTTACCTTCATCTATGTGTAAGTACAATCGATGACTATAAATCCTCTTGTCTACCTATGATTTCATGAGCTATGAAGCAAGTGGCTTGATTGTCACATGTGGGCTTACATCAACCCACAACTGTGAGTTCAGAATTTGTAGGCCACATGCCCTATTCTTGTTTTACTGGTGAGTGGCATTGTGAGGGGGAAAAATTAAAACAATGTAATTATTCTCCAAGCTAGTATTAGGTTGTTTAATTTAGGTTAGCAACTCTAGTATGCATATCTCCAATTTATGTTGGCAACTCTAGTGTTAGGATCTCTAGCTTATCCTAACATATTTCAATTGGATACATGAAAATGGTGAAGGTCGTGGACCATACACAACCTGAAGTAGAGAATACTTGGCAGAAAACAATGTAAACTTTGAAACAGGCAAAAAAGTGACCCGATTTTGAAAAGGGGCGAAGCAGAATACACATATTTTTTAGCATAGTTTTTGGCACTTTAAATTTTTTTATGTACATTATTTTTTAGAATGTTAGTGATTTGCATGTTAGTTTAAAAAATGGTGATTCTCCATCAGGCCCTTTTTTAAAAGACCTATTTTTTGACTTTAAATTTTCTAATGTGTGAAATGAAAATAATTATTTTCTAAATTTAACAATTTTTGAAGTGGTCTTCTTCTTCATATTTTCTTGCTTTTATTTTAATTTCTTTTGTAGTGAGGTTTTTATTGCTTTGCATATTTAAAGAAGAAGGTCGATATTTTAAAGTTTCGATATTCTACATATTTATACATTGTTAATTAATTTTTCAATGCACATCAAATAATTGTCCCTAAAAAACAATAAATTTTAACAATTGGCATAAAAGTAACAATTTTCAACGTAAATATAACTAAAAAATTACACATTTTGATAATTTTTTACTAGAAATGACATGTCAAAATCACGATATTTATAGGAAAAATTTAAGAAAATATGGTTAAATAATAGTTTTTTTAGGCATTCCTTGTCAAAAAATAATAATAATCACTTATTTTTTCAAAAAATAATGATTAACATAAAAATTAATGCGAAAATCACATAATACACATATTGAACACATAACAACATTAATTGAATGCTTATTCTTCTCATAAAATGTCAAAGTCAAAACATTACAAGTATAAATATTTAATAGTTACAAAAAATGAGCTTGATTTCCAAGCGTAACTTATATTTAATCAACAATATCACGTAATCCAAACTCTTCATCCTCTAGAGTTTCATCATTGTCTTCTTGCACAATATTTCCTGCTTCCTTTTGCTCATTTTTCACTTCTAATGGATATTTGAAGTCTGAAAATCAACCAATGTATGCCTTTCCAATCATTCCATGTAATGGTGGTTGAGGTTCCTTTGCCTTTTTTTCCACACGTGATTCACTAAAATCCCCTTTCTTCAACCCAATTTCTTGCATTGCATCTGAAAGAAACTGAAGGACATTAATTCTTTGTTGAATAAAATTGCACTGTGCTGGATCTTTTTCAATGGCAATGCAATTTCTTCCTTTTTGAAGGCAATATGCTAGTGTTGAACGTAATTATCAAGCACACAATAAATAATGAAGTAAATTAGTATAATGACATATAAATTAAGAAAGAAGATATTGACATTCAATTCCATATAATAAAACTTACCTGGGAAAAAAAATAAATCCAGAACCCAATCTCCTTCATTTGAACATATGACTATAAGATAGTTAATCAATAATTGTGGTTTTTGAGAAATGTTAACTAACTCTCATTTTCCTTGTTTGTATTCATATGTTAGTTTTCTCACAACATCATCATAAGCCAGTACTTGTCTATAACTCTTTCAATCTACCCGATTAAAAATCATAGACATATAGCGATCAACTTTTTCCCAACTATCGATATGGATGAACTCACAATCATTTATAAATGGTTTATCTTCACGGTTAAGAATATTTGACTTTTTCCTATAACATGAAATAGTAAAAGTTCAATTAACTTGTATATAAATGAATTTTTTAACATTAATCAAATATACATTTTCAACATCTTACCGTGTAAGCTGCATTCTTGAGTTTGTTTTCCCCTTGAAGCTTGAGAATAACATTGCCATTTGTGTGTCTGAATGAAATGTCACAAATATCCATAATGGTGATGATGTGACTTCTAGAAATCTTGCAGCCGCTTTACTGAGAGCTTGATAAGTATAAGGGTCACTATCATAGTCAATGTTTGGGATATTAAAACCATGGGGAATATCTGCAATAACTAGGGCATAATCCCTTTTAGGTATGAGTTTAGCAATGTCTTCAGAGTCGCCTTGTATTACTTGATATTGAATATTGTCAAGCCCATTCGAAATGAAATGAGTAAGAGTTGTATCAAGTTCAACATTCCTAAGATGTTTCTTCTTCAATCTTTCGATCTTAATTTTTTCAATAAAGGTTCTGAAACTATCTGGTGCTCCATTTGCATCCTTCTTCATCTTTAATAAAATAAAAAACTATATGTATAAGTTATAAATAAAAATAGTATATAGATGAATAAAAATTAATGTATAAATCAATATACCTTTTTAAATGCAAGGTAAAAAAATTTTAGTGTTGACTTAGAACTTGAATCTGGATAGTTGCGTACAACATCATCCCAACTATCTTCATTCAACAATTTAACCATTTGTTCTTGTATTTTCAAGTAAACTTTGTGACTACATAGATAAAGTAAAAAAAATTAATATAATGACATGTATAACAAATACTAACAAGAACAATATGCTATATTTAAAAGAAAATTATAATCTACAAATAAGTAAAAAAAATTCAACAAACTTACTTTTGAAATTCCTCAAGCATTTCCTCCAATGATAATTCCCTTGACCTCACACGGGATAATATTGCTTTGACAAGTTTTTCATCCTTCACTCCTTGCAATGCTCTCCAAGGTGTGATAGTCATATCTTCTGGAAGTTGCTTCATTTTAGGACTTAATTTACTGTTGCTACATATCAATGGTTTAGACCTTTTGGCCTTCTGTTTTAATGCCATTGTCCTCCCACATGCTAAAAATCTCATTAATCAATTCCCATATCTATCCAGTTCTAAATGCCAGCTGAAAAATGTTAGCAATACCACTGAATATGTCAGTATTTACCCTACCACCTTTTGAATTGATTTTCTCCTCAATTTGAAAGCCTATTTCCATACAACATTCCTTTCATAAATCTACAATATCATTTATCTTATCCCCACCACATTTTTCTTCAAATTCACTATGAATAAATCTAACCCTTTGGATGAAAGTCATAGACATCCTATATTCGTTATCTAAATTATGATCCCATGCCACTAACTTTGCTTTTGTATCTGATAAACCAACATAAATGATACATTTCATTGTTTCAAAACATGGGTTATTGGGATATTCCTCCATAAATTGTATTTGAGCTTCTATAGAATAATTCCCCCCAAGCACATAATAATTGTATTCAGAACATTTTGACTTATCAAATGCTTCTTTATTGGGAACTTGAACTGGATCAACAAGAAGCACATAATTAACCGTATGAGCATATGGATTATACCTCATCAATGTCTTCAAGTTGTGAAAATGCAGGTGGTGTGGCTTTCTGATTTGATATTTACATTGTCCTTTACTTGCCTTATAGATTTGTCTCACATTAAGCTGAAATGTACGACCATCCTCAATTAAGTTTCTCTTTATCAAGTTCTGTCGAATGGCATTTGTTATTTTTTAATAATGCCATCCTCTAAATCAGCTCCTCATGTAATGATTTATCTGCTTCCTTTTGAAGTTTCACTAGGATCTTCACTGTTGGTAATGACTACTTGAGAATGTTCAACTTTACTTTTCTTCCTCATAACATTTTCATCATTAAATAGAACAAATTTATTATTGGGCATTGTTACTTTTGGTCTTTTACGACTCTTCTCCTTTCTAACATCAGTTCCAATGTCATCCTTAGTAACGACAACATATTCTTCAGTGTCAGTTTCAACTTCTTCATCTTCAAAAGTAACCTTTTGTAACAGCCCAAAAATAGATATCTAATTAAGTTATTAACATTAACCTTAAACTATGAAGTGTACTTACCTGGGCTTACCTGTGTAATAGTAGGCTTACCGCAACAGGGTTTTTGGGACGACTCTCCTCCCAACCGTAGGCTCAATTGTGCAGGATTCTGCTACAACTGGCCACCCCCGAGCCCTCAATCAACGTCTACTGCCAGTGCTCCTAAGTCTTAGTATACCATTCTCCCAAGAGAATGACAGATAGAATCTCGGAATGATGGATCCCCTCCCATCCTCCTCACCATTCATTAAATAGAACAAAACATTGGAAGGGGAACCACATGCACACCTTCCATGTGTCTGCATGCTACTTTTTCTCTACTTTCCATTGATGTTTTTAGCTTTCTTGTTTTTCTTTCCTTCTTTTTGATAATTTCCTTCTTTTATTAGAGCTTTAATATGGTTATTACCATTTTTATTTTTATTACTTATTTCTTTTAATATCATTTTTTATTTGTTATTTTGGTTATTACTATTTTTATTTTTATTACTTATTTCTTTAATATCAATTTTATTTATTATTTTTAGTAAGATTTATTTATTTATTATTCATTATTTTATTATTATTTTTGTATTATTTTTATTAGTTATTATTATTTATTATTTATTATTAAGGGAGGGATGTTACATACTCTCCCACTTCAAGGAACTTCATCCCGAAGTTAAGTTTTTATTATTTTTTATTATTTTTTATTTCTTCATGTTGCCAACACCCTCTGCTGAACTAGTATAACCAGCGAGCATCGAAAATTCCCAACACCCTGGGAAATCTCAAGGAAGCTCTGTCCTTTTTCCCCTTTCGGCACCAGGCACAAGCCTAACCTAGTCTGTATCCTAGTCCAAGGCTGGCCCCAAGGCTCACGCCTGACTTAGACCTCATCTGCCCCAAGGCAGGCATCCGGTCCAGTACTCAATGACCCCGGGCATCTCGCAAGGCTGGCCCACTCCCCCCACAACTACTAAGGCGCACAGCCCCAGGCATCGAAGTCCTTTACATCCCTTCTAGACTTCGGCATCCCAATCCAATAATAGGCACCTAGCTTGGAACATCAGGCACCTAGCCTGGAACATCAGGCACCAAGCCTGGAACCTCAGGCACTTGGCCTTCTCAAGATGGTCCCATAGCTCTTCAAGAGCTATCCATCAAGAGCTATACACAAGACAAAGGAACCACTGGCATATTTAGTGTTGATTGAGTTTTGTCCCTAGCCCATAAGGTGTTACTTATTTTCCCTCGTGCGTATGGGCTCGCATGAGATCATCAAATAAACCGGCCCTCTCGGCCCATTTGTGGAGTCCTGTGAATCATCACATCTCAACATGCATCCAATGCATTAACCATACCATCATAGTATCATAGGAAATAATCCACATGCCAACTTTTGCAAGGAACTGCATGCTCACGCATGTCATAGATTTGTACGGAACTATCGCATGTGTCAGTTATACCATCACATTATTATATCAAGACATATCATGAGTTAACATAAATGAACCCATGTCAATAATCCTCATATTATAACATCATAATTCCTATGCCACGTTATGCATATCATATCCATCATGAGTATTGAACAAGAAATACTTATCATCAGGTAGTAATTGAAAATGTCAATATACTTTGACATAACGTCATAATACCTATGCATATCGCTATTATCGTATAGATACCTTATCACTATAAGAACCATATGTACATCAAACATATGATATCATGATATCATCGTCAGTATGTTTTCATCAAGACGTCAATCACTTTTCAATAATCATTTCGACATCTAAGTACATCGTTAAATTTCATAATTATCATCTTGAGTCTTAATCTCTCGGCATATATTCTTCCTTCCCAAAGGAAATTTTGGTGAAATTCAATACTAGTGATACCATCATTATTTAAATCATCTTACCTCAAAATTAAAATCCCTGATTCCAATATCGCTATTGCAAATACTATTTCCATCATGATTTAACTCTATATCATGCTTAATTGATTTGCACGGGGATTTAACAGTTAGTACTTCAAAGAATTATTTTCTTATCTCATCGAGTTTGTCACGTTCGATACCAATTGTTTGCTTAAGCATAAATTGACCCCTTCCTCCAGTTGGGCAAAAGATTCTTTAAATAGTATCTTCATTCTAGATGGAAAACATTCCTTCCTAGCATGAAACATCCCACTCTCAACATTCCTTTCTATATCTTCCAAGTTATCATTACTTGGTCATCATGTAACTTCATACATTACTCTTCCCAACTTGGGTAATACCTGAAAAATAAATTCAATATGTAATCCGCTTATCCACATAAGAAAATTACCTGATCATACGTCTTGTTGTCCATAATTCCTTCATATAGTGAGTCACCTATGGAAAACTTTACAATGTGGCTCTCCCATTAGAGGGAAAATTGTTATAGATGTTGTCATGTACACACTTATCATACCGTCCAAGTTCCGTAAAATTATTACCATAATTATTCAACTTCATTGGTTGATTGCCAATATTGCTTCTTTAGGTGCATCATCCTTAGATAGACCTTACAATGATACCTTTAGAATACCAAGTTACCAAATTCTTCCATTATGTTCAAATTACCTCAATACTCTTCTTTTATGCTCCAAAATAGGTTGTTTCTTCTTACTAATTTATTATCTGTGTTGTGATATTTCTTCTTTATGACCTTAAATATTTGATCCAAGCTGGCCATAAAAATTGCAAGTTTCTTCTTCTCATTTCTCTTTAGACAACTTTAACCATTACGAACATCATGTAACATTATACTCAACATATGAACTTTAATCCAACTCTGTATGGTTTGCCACTGAGACTAAATATACCATCATGCAGCTTGATGATGTTCAATATACAAATGATATGAGTAGTAAATGAGCAAATACATGTAATTTGAATGGCAATTTGCAATGCAAAATTTAATTTACTAGGAGATCATATTGAGAGAGTTGTGTTCTTGCAATAATGGACCAGAGAAATGCCAAGCAACTGCTATTGCTAAAGGGTAGTAATATTCACATAATGTTATTTTTGTGTTGTTAAATCAGACTGAACCATAGATACCAGTATGCCAGTATAGCATATCAAGATTATAGGATTACATACTTTGCTAATGAATTACTGAATCATAAAAGTATATCTTAATTATGTCATATAATGAGATATTAATGTGAACAGAGAACCCAAGAATCTGTATGAGAAAGCAATGAGGAACTAATGAATGCACCAGACTTTAAGTTATACTAACATTATGCTGCTATCAAGAATCTGATTGTTGTAGCTTATTGCTAAGAATATATATGTCCTTAGATACCAGATTGGATAGCTAATTAAACAAAAACTGCAATGTGATGTGAGTCACTAGATGCTCCAATCCATCCACTAATTTACCTTTCAAATGATCATTGAATGCAAGATAAGGAGTACTAATGATCTAGATTCTATCAATCACGGAGATGTGGTTCAATATCCACCAAAAGTCGAAGAAGTGCTTCGAGTCTCGTGACTAAAGAATCTTTTTCCTATGACAAGATTACCATCAAATCTATGGAAAGTCTATTATCTACAAAGTGGATGTCTTTTAACCAGTTAAGGCCCAAGAAGAAACTGGTCATGAATAGTCCTCATGACTCGACAACATAATTACATAGTGGAGCTTTAAGAAAAATTAGTACTATTGGATGATTTATTATATGCTTTGAACAAAGTCGTATGACCAAGCCAGTAAAACTAAAGTGACATTTTCCTTTTAATCACATTCAGTTACTATTTTCATGTCACCGTATAAAAGTTGTATTGATGTTTAGTTCAGTAAATTAATATGATTTATGGTGAAGTAATATTAATATGATATATGTGTCATAAAATTTATGAATCAAGCATAAAAATATTCCACACCGTAAAGAAAAGACACTGCCACCCAACCCAGAACCGAATCGGATGACGGGGAAGGTCATGCCTCCTCAATACAAAAAAAATAATCATTTTATTAATTATATGGTCTGCCTGCAAGCGCACCCGCGAAGGCAACACCATTTCAAATCCCTTAAATTACAATACAATTAGGTGTAAAATTGCCTGCCTAAGATAGAAAATTGTAAGCTTGTCGAGAAATCTGTCCATACTGATCAACCTCATATTGTGATTTGAAACATTCAGACACCTGCAATCTTGCGATATACACTTACAAATTTACAGAATTGTTATATAGCTTCGTATATAGCTCGATCAGTGGCACCTCCGGTGTCCAAAATCTAAAAAAGCAAAGCGGTACTAGACCCGCAGAATTAACTGACAATGAAATGAGTGTACCCCATTGATGTAAATGGATTATCAAACGCTGAGCGCAATAGCGGAATAAAATATAGAAAGATTCACCCATTGATTAATTGAATCCATGGAAAGCTACGCGCGATTCCTTATTCGAATTACGTGGGAATTGAATGGTTAAATTGTTTGCAGATAGATATAAAATCAGAATACTGGTGAAAAAAAATCTTCCACACGTGTTATCAACAAGAACGTAATTTATAAAGCTACTAATCAGAATGACTCAATGAACCTACATGAAGGTAGACAAGCAATAGCGTCTGTGAATGAATTACAGTTTCAAACTCAAGATGAGATAGAAATTGTCAAGTTGAACACATAGAAAATGGTGAACAATACACCCATTCAGATCTTTTTTAAGGAAAGCCTAAACAATAAACCCCTCAATCAGAATTAATCACTCAAAATCAAACATAAACAAACCATTTCCATTTTAAAAACTAATTTGAACTAGTTACCATCAATAAATCAAAGTGTCAAAAGTATTCATCTACAAACTATTTCCAATGAAATAGTATCAAGATTATATTTATCCACATTTTATTTTCAATATAAATAACCTTATCAAAATCATCTCTACCAAGTTTAATTCTTGGTACATGTAGATAATCACCAAAATAGTTTATTAAAAAGACAATACAAGAGATGCTATATTAACATGAATTGAAAAAAAAAATCGATTTGTTTTTGCAGTTCACAAATAAAGCAGTTCTGCAATAATTTGCACAATTCAGAATATACTGCCAGAAGAATTACATAATCTTCAAAAGGAAGAATAGAAAAGCCCTCAGAATGCAACTTCTCAATACAGTACGAAACATATTGCTGTGGGAGAACGATTTCAATTTAACGGAAGGATGGAGACCGGAGGAAAAATGCAGAGAGAACAATCATACTAAACAAATATTATTCAAACTGAAGGTTCATTTGAAATCGCATACTATATTTTCTAACATGCTAATATGCACACATAACCGATATGAGATCAACTTGATAGAGTTATTATTGGATATGCGTTACAGAGATGTGGTAGAGAGAGGAAGCAAAAAGGTAACAATTATACATTAAATCTTTCGAAGAACAGCATCACAGCTTAGATCTCAAACTCAGAAATGGAAATCGAATTCATTTTATGGTTTCCAATTAGTATTCTACTATACATATGATTATGTAGCATTAAGACCATAGTCATGAGTGGAATAAGTCATTTATGCACAATAAAAGATTAGTAAAATGGCACAATAAATTTTTCAATCAATGTAACACTCTATTTCAAACGTAGCTATATTCAAAAGAAACAATGAGACTTCACAAATAAAATATGTTACAGGAAATTAAAAGCAGCTCTAACGATTTACTACAAAACCAGCCTTACTCAACCAAGCCCAAGCCCGTACCTAATCAGCCAAGTCACATTTCAGACTTGACAGTAAATTAATCACATTTCAAAATTCAAAATTTATTTCAATTTTGATATCACCAACTGGTGTATTAGTCCCAAAGACCAATTTCATTCAACATGCTGAAATTTTAAAATGAAAACCAGTTATCATGCTTACATCCTTCTCAATGACTTTGTTAAGTATAAAACACAAAGTCGTTAAGTGTCCAAAACATGTTCCAATTCTGCACCAAGTATTTCTATATCAAGCACAGGCACCACATTATGGAAACAACATTTCTAGATATAGCATAGAACATATTTGAAAAACCTTGCATATGTTTACCAGATCGAAGAGCGTGATAACATATAACAAAAACTAAGTTGAATTGTACGTAGATGTATTGCATAATTTTGGCAAGGACGAAAATTTATTTCATATGGCATGTTACCTATTTCAGAACCCTTTTTTTTTTTTTCAGAGCTTAGAGGACCCTGATATAATTTTACCCATGTCCAGAAATAAGGAATATGGAAAGACAGGAAATCTTTAAAACAGATTTTGGAAATATTTAAAATAAGTTTGGAATTTTTAAAACATGTTATTAAAATCTAAATATTTCATATGTTAATATAACTATAGTTTATTCTGCCTGGCGTACATTTTGGCAATTCTAAACAACAACATAGAATTGGCAATTGCTTGGAAATATAAAGAAATATTAAAAAGGTAACTAAACAGAAGATTAGAATAGGAAAACAGAATTCTGACATGCCACAGAAAGAATACCTGACAAGGTTTAAACATGAGGAGATGAATATTGGAGGACACAAGGCAAAGGACTTTATTTTGAACATAGAAGGGTCGAGCACAACTTTTATAAAGAATGAGCTGAAATCCTCTAAAAAGATATCTGGTGATGCTGTCAAAGAGGTATTGCCTCAGGATGTATTGGTTGTAATGGATAAGTAAAATATACTTCAAAAAAAATGAGTCCACTGTCTCCGTCAACTGAATCACGTAAGCAAAAGAAATCATCACCATTGAAATCACCATAGAAAAAAAGAATAGCGTTGGACTCTGGAGAAATCCACCAATCCAATGAATTCTATTTATGAATAAACACTGACTTGTATACAAACAGTAGGATGTAGAGCTTGGTGGTGCAGTTAATTTGCTACCACACTTCTGGACCTACTGAGGATCTACTGAGCACCTTAAAGTAAACTTCTTGCACATAGTTACAATTATAAAATAATTAAAACCGTTAGTACTGAACAACTTACCTCTTCAAAAAGCACCATTCTCACACAGTCTTCTAAAGACTGATTCTTTTCTGACAGCACGCCACAAGGAACTCCATACATGTAACAATTGCCCCCCTGAGCATATTCATTGATGATGGTAACAGATTTTGTGAGGGTGTCATAAGGCAAAACAACACAAAAATGGAAGGAACGAGTTTTTGCAGTTGGTTAGCGCGTAGGCTAGCTTATCTGAGAAATCCTCCTAAGGTCGAGAGTTCGAGCCTCTATCACCCCATTACATCCATAAGTTGGATGCAACCACAATGAACTAAGCATCTAACCACTTCTCATAATAAATTAGATCAAGAGAGCATACTTTAGACCAGCGTTTGAACCGTCACGTCTTTATAAAAAAAAATCTTGTCTCTTCTCTGTTTTGAATTTATAGAAACTAGATTCAGATTAAATTCTTTGTCCTAGTGCTCCTTCCTCAAACATATGAAATTAGCTTCATCCATAATCTGACATTCTGGGATAAAATCGATCTTTAATATACTTGAAAATCTATTAAGTTTGAGGAATTTTTTGACAGGAATTCCATTAGACATGCCCCCTCTCATGAAAACACCAAGCTTATCAACATTTTTTTTTAATACTCATCAGCAGAGAATTTTGATTGAGAACCGTCCAAATGGCATTATTATTAATTTTCAACAGTTGATAAAATCAAATCAGAACGATAACATTGATAACGTCTACATGAATCAACTGAGAAATTCAAGTAAAAAAAAATTAATACTAACCAACACATGATAAAAATAGATCAAATTATTATGTTAAGATCATTGCTTGATAATATTAATTTAGCTAAGATAACTAGTAGTGCAGTTACCACCAAACATCTTCATTTTGGTGTGATTTTGAACCATCCCTTGGCATCAATTCCAACGAGGAACAGCTATGCAAATTTTACCTTGTCCAATTCTACATGTGCCTCATCCATGGTCTTATCCAATACCATGAAAAAATAGAATCTTGTGATATTCATATAGGGTTGTGTGCACAGTGTAGCACCAACAGGAATTTCTTCATAAAATTTGTCAATCACGGAGTCGATAGCACAAACATACCTTAATATAAAGATGCAAGAAGTGCGTGTTCTGTGCACAGAAGGCCATATTGCAGAGACCCTAATGACAACTAATTCTGTAATTCCGGAAGAGGATAACAATACGCCTTAATAGTCGTAGTATCCAAAAAAAAAAAAACCAAATATCAAAACGATAAGTGCCAAAACAGTCCTAAAATTGTTGTTTCCTTTAGCGAATCAAGCTCTTTGCATGGACAGGTATTCGCACTTGTTCCAACAAAAGAAACAACGATGTTCCGACTTATCAAAGGAAAGTCTTATCAAGGAAACAATATGAGTGAACAACAGCGTGTCAAAAGCAACAACGCCCTGACTTTTCTATCCTCATGGAACGGTGCAGCCATTCCATTGACATTTAAAAGATTATAGTTATATATTGATTTTTGGTTTCTTCCAATGTCTCATTGCTTTTTTTTTACCTATAACTCAAGGTCATTGCTTTTTTTTTTTTTTTTACCTATAACTCAGGGATCTCGATCTACCCGCACACGCTTTGACCGGAACCAAAAACATTGACAAACAATTATTGTGAAAGTAATATCACAGATGAACAAAAATTTGACGGAGAGGGATCTCCTCTGAGATCGTTCCCTGCTCATGACTTTCACGCTATTTACTGGTTGTCCCTGCAAATGGTAAAAATTGTTCAAAACATGCAGCTAGAGGGTAAATCTTCGACAGTTATGTTTCTTAACAGGATCCTCTTAACCCAAAACGGGAACCTAGTTCAGAAAACAGATCCAATCCAAAATACAAAAGATTAAATTAAAATCCATTACGAAACCAAGATTCGACTTTTGGTGACATATATTGTTAGGAAGAGTAGGCTTGTTTGTCGTGTTTCAGCGCATTCAAAGGTGGGATTAATGGTCGCAATAGACAGAAAACAAGGCTTACACAATGCCGAAACTGCGATCATCGGGCAATTATAAGACAAGCTTTTACATACCATTATATGTGGGAGCATTACATACTATTCAATGGAGGGAGGCCAACGGATGATACCTATAAATTAAAAAAAAAAACATGTCAAGTTAAAAATTCCAACAAAGTAAATTTCCGCATGCCCATAGGCCCTAAGGGTTTAACCTGCTCTGATACCATATGTAACAGCCCAAAAATAGATATCTAATTAAGTTATTAACATTAACCTTAAACTATGAAGTGTACTTACCTGGGCTTACCTGTGTAATAGTAGGCTTATCGCAACAGGGTTTTGGGGACGACTCTCCTCCCAACCGTAGGCTCAATTGTGCAGGATTCTGCTACAACTGGCCACCCCCAAGCCCTCAATCAACGTCTACTGCCAGTGCTCCTAAGTCTTAGTATACCATTCTCCCAAGAGAATGACAGATAGAATCTCGGAATGATGGATCCCCTCCCATCCTCCTCACCATTCATTAAATAGAACAAAACATTGGAAGGGGAACCACATGCACACCTTCCATGTGTCTGCATGCTACTTTTTCTCTACTTTCCATTGATGTTTTTAGCTTTCTTGTTTTTCTTTCCTTCTTTTTGATAATTTCCTTCTTTTATTAGAGCTTTAATATGGTTATTACCATTTTTATTTTTATTACTTATTTCTTTTAATATCATTTTTATTTGTTATTTTGGTTATTACTATTTTTATTTTTATTACTTATTTCTTTTAATATCATTTTTTTATTTATTATTTTTATTATGATTTATTTATTATTATTCATTATTTTATTATTAACTTATTATTTTTTTGTATTATTTTTTATTAGTTATATTATTTATTATTTATTATTAAGGGAGGGATGTTACACCTTTCTACCTTAGCTAGATTTATCCACTGGACACATTTTTTTCTGATCCCTTGGATGTAGTTTGTAGCATCATGAATTACTACCTTTTGCTTGTTTTCCATATCTTCTTCTAACACTGAGTAGAAACTACTAACAACATTCATAATATCATGCTCTATGAAATGAATGCCTCCCAACATAATTGAAACACTTTCAACAAAATTCTATCAATCAAAATATCATATGTCAACAAAAACTAAGTTATAAAAATATAATGAGATAGTTACATTAACACAAAACACAAATATAAATAAAAATACTTATGATATTTTGTGTTATCTCATTTACGATTTGTTTACACAACTTTGTAGATACCTCTCTTGTGTCATACAATGAATATAATAACTTATATTTCCTTTCATTTGACTTGGGCAGTTTTGTAAGTATATAAACAACTTCACTATCCAGTACCCAACACATGTCTTTGACCTTTCCCAGCACCTCATAAATTCCACTACCATTAGGTATATCAACATATAGATATATTTTCACATCTTTGCTTTCTCTTTCTTTCACATACCATACATTTTCTGGAAGTTTCACTTCTTTTGATTTCTTCCAGTATGAAATTGGCTTCTTATCGTTTGAGGGAATTGAAAGATTTGTAGCTATCAGCTCATTTTTGGTTCATTCAATAGTGGTTTTTAAGGACCCACCTTTAACAGTCTTTGGTCTATAAACATTCATAGAAATATTCTTTGATGCCATTTTCCTACAAAAAAGACACATATATAAATCAGTAAACTACAAAAAAATAATATCTTAAATTAACAAACAAAACGATAAATGATAATTATTTTGTAAAACATAACAATTTTTAAAAAAATTAAAAAAATTAAGAAATTTAAAAACTATAGCCCCCTACCGCCCCACCCCGAAAATTGGCCTGCCACTCGG
>APFE030885589.1:51863-66670 GCA_000404065.3 Pinus taeda
ATTCAATTGTCTAGTAAATATTATATAGCTTAAGTAATAAATTAATTTAGGTAAAAGATTTAGTTTACAACTTTAATTGAAAAGATTTATTTCATAAGAAAATTTTAGTTAAAATTTTTCAATAAATTGTAGAAGAAAATTATGGAGGGAAATACATGAAATAAAAATTTTCGAGGGAAAAATTTTGGCAAAATTTTTTAGAGGGAAATTTTCATACTTTAAGCTATATATAATCATTAGGAGAGTCTGCATTTGTATCATTCAACCTCTTCTATTTGAAAGGCCTGGATTCTTCTGATAGTGAAGTTTCTCTTTGTGAAGCATTAACATCTTCGTTGCATAACAACTCTATTCATATTAATGAATATAACGGAAATTCTTCCACTATGAATAGAGAGTCAAATCTTCCACTTAGTCCTAATCCTAAAGAATATGAGAGCAGCATTGATGAAAGACGGGATGGAGAATTTCAAATAAATAAAGAGTCACAGTTTCCACTTAGTCCTAATACTATGGATTATGAGAGCAAAAGTGATGAAGAGCATGATGAAGAATTTCAAAAGAACAGAGTGTCACAATGTCCACTTAGTCCTAATCCTATGGACTATGAGAGGAGCAGTGATGAAGAGCATGATGAAGAATTTCAAAAGAATGAAGTGTCACAGTGTCCACTTAGTCCTAAACCTATGGACTATGACAGAAGCAGTGATGAAGAGCATGATGAAGAATTTCAAAAGAATGGAGTGTCACGCTGTCTGCTTAGTCCTAATCCTATGGACTATGATAACAACATTGATGAAGAGAATGATGAAGAATTTCAAAAGAATGGAGTGTCATGGTGTCCACTTAGTCCTAATCCTATGGACTATGAGAGTAGCAGTGATGAAGAGCATGATGAAGAATTTCAAATGAACAGAGTGTCACAGTGTCCACCTAGTCCTAATCCTATGGACTATGAAAGCAACAGTGATGAAGAAAATGATGAATAATTTCAAAAGAATGAAGTGTCACGGTCTCCACTTAGTCCTAATCTTATGGACTATTACAGCAGTAGTGATGAAGACCCTGATGAAGAATTTCAAATGAATAGAGTGTCACAGTGTCCACTTAGTCCTAATCCTATGGACTATGAAAGCAACAACGATGAAGAACATGATGAATAATTTCAAATGAATAGAGTGTCATGGTGTCCACCTAGTCCTAATCCCATGGACTATGAGAGAAACAATGATGAAGACCATGATGAAGATTTTCAAATAAATAAAGAGTCGCAGTTTCCACTTAGTCCTAATCCTAAGGACTATGAGAGCATTAGTGATGAAGGACAGGATGAAGTCCTCATCCTAAGGACTATGAGAGTAGCAGTGACAAAGGGTAGGATGTAGAATTTTCAGTAAGTAAATAATCACATTTTCAACGTAGTCCTAATCCTATGGACTATGAGAGTAGCACTGACAATGCACATGATGAAGAATATCCAATAAACATCGAGTCAAATTTTCCATTTAGTCCTAATTCTAAGGACTATGACAGTAGCACTAAAGAAGGGGAAGATGAAGAATATCCTCCAAGTCAGTATTTCAAAAGCACAGATGATCATAGTGAGGATAACATTCCTTAGAATGATGATGAAAATGCTTATACAAATAATGATCCAATGATGGAGATGTTTCTAGGAAATATTGTATCGAGGAGTGTGAGGAAACCTTTTCATATCAATCCAAGATGTTCTAGTTATACAAGGGGTAGAGCAGAATATCTGACAAGAAGAATTTTTATCAACGCTCTCATTTCAAGTGAATGTTGTCAAAAATATTGCTTAAAACATATGGATTTCAAGTTTGCATTAGAGAAAAGGAAGAGATATTTGTCAATGAATAAAAGCATGCAAACTTCATATTTAGTGGGGTGCATGCAATCTACATTATCAGGTAATGATTATCATATTGGGTATTTATTTATCTGTAGAAAGGCTTTCAAAATGTTTCATTCAATGGGTAATTTTCGTCTCTCAAGAATCCATGAAAATTTGGAAAAGGATCCCACATTTTAATCAAATATACATCATAAATGACAGTTTGGGCCATTATCAAATACTGCAATGTCATGGATGAAAGATTTCTTTTCAAAGCATGGAGAGTGTATTCCAAATAGAGATACAATACATATTCCATATAATTTCTCAAGACGAGAAATGTACAAATTATAAAAGGAATATGCATAAGGTGTTGAGGGACATGGTCGATTTATTACATATCAATATTTTGGGAAAGTATGGAAGAAAGAATTCAAAAATGTCTATATTCCTACAAAGACAATGATGGGATTTGCAGTACATGTGTTTCTCTTAAATAAAAAAGGGATAAATGTGAAGGGTTAGAAAGAGGTAAGCATTCATAACTTTAAATTTTAAAATTGTATAGTCATCAACTATGAAAACGTATTTCTTAATGACTTTCTTTTATGTTGTGTAGAGCCCATTGTACAAGCATCGAAAGAAGTGTTATGATAATCTGAATAACTATTTGGTTTTGATAATTGATGGTATGGACCAGAAGAAAACACTTTTACCACATTTTGTTCGCACACACAAAAATTTACAGGAGGAAAATTTTATTCAGTATCACTCAGTCAGTGGTATCTTCTTTAATGGGAAAATGTTGCCAAGGGTGTACTTCACAGCTCCAAATATTCATAATGATGCAAATATGACAATAACCATAATTCATGATGTGCTTTCTGATTGGTCTGGTAATCTTCCTGAAGTTGTGTATCTACAATTGGACAACCCTTGCCGTGAAAACAAAAATAATATTGCTTTTGGATATCTAAACATGCTTGGTTAATTGAGAATTTTTCAAAAGGTAAAGGTTGGTTTCCTTCTTGTTGGGCACACTCATGACCATATTGATCAAATGTTCAGTCGTTTTTCAGTGACATTGAGGAGGAAAGAAGTTGGGAGCTTGTCATCATTAATTGAATGTATTAAGAAATCATACATGTCAGAGCCTACGTTTGATGTGTTGGAAGAAACTGTTGACATGCGAAGTTTTATTCTGGGATCGCATGGTGAGGAGAAATGCATTGAACAACTTAATAACATTAGTTTCCAACATCGATTTCGTATAAAAAAAAATTGATGGGAAAACACTAATACGGGGCAAGAAGTATTCAACTACTGCAAAATGGGCATCATCATCGGGTTTGGAATTTTTGAATTTCACTCCAGATCATCCAATATTTGCATCAAATATATTTTTATTACAATCAGTTGATGAAGTTCATAATGCACGCAGACAGAATAAAGATATAACTTATTCTCATTGCCTAGAAGAAATTAAAAAATGTATTAGATATACATATGAGTACTTTCATATTGTTGATTCAGTTTGGTGGGAGTCCTTTTTCAATAATCAAAGTGATATCATTTCAAGAACAACAAATGAAGATATACCTTTTAAAAATCCATTTATTTGGCCACAAAATGTGTCAAAGGAACATGAGGAAAGAAAGACAACAATATCAAGGTATTATTAATTCTTCACAGGTAGAGGAAAGAGAGATGTATATTGGTTCCAGAATTTCTCGTGCACAACATGAAGCCATAGAAGACCTTTACAAGGGTTCAGTACAAGATATTAAGGAGGGTTGCATGATCGCAGTGCTAGCAGATGGAGATCCCAATGGCTATCCATTCTAGGTTGCTAAGGTTATAAAGCTCATTACAGAAAATGAAGATATTAAAGGTTTTGAAGTACATTAGTGTGCCACAAATACACACCCATTCAATGGTTTGTATAAGCCATAGATGGTAGTTGATAAAAAAAATTGGCGGAAAGAGAAAAAGAAAGGGTACAAATATAAATCGTCGCCGCACAGACCTCTTAAAATTGGAGGATGTTGACATACTTGTTTATGGCTTCAATTTAAAAAAGAGAGGAACTCTTCACTACAAGATGACAGAGAATCTGAAAAGGTTGTTACCAGAAGGAACAATGTTGAAATGGGAGTCTACTGAAACCAGTCACAGATCTAGAAGAATTTTGAAACCTGAAATGGTGGGCATGCATGTGTACTCAAATGGGGCACTAGTTGATGAAAGAGAAGAATATGTAACATCATCGTCTGCATCTAGTCATTCATATGAAGATGTGAATTCTGATGGTGTGCAAGAAAATATGAGTGATTTTGAATAATTGTCTAAGATAGCTTATATAATTGATGTTTGCATCATATCTTGAAATACAAATTTTGATTTCCATATGGTGTTAAATCGGAAGTTATGAGTCATTTTTATGTTGTTGGATTATATGTTTTAATTATGATAATTTTTATTGTTTAGAATATCTACAATGCAACAATAACTTAGCAATATAATGTATGTTTCATTCAATCTACAAATAATGACATTTTGATTAATTTAGTCATGTAATTTGTTCATAATATCATGGTTTTTTAATTTTATGGTTGAAATTTTTCCAATTCTTTTTGTATCTTTATTGTTATGGTTGAAAACAATTAGAATTTTAGCGATCTTTAGTGTCATGTTATTATATGTTTAACAACATGGATGAAAACTAATAGAATTTTAATGTGTTTCAGATCCGATTATTTTATCTTTATAGTCATTACTAAAACATGTTGAAATTATACTTAGGAAAGAAAATTGTTATTCTACCAAAAACATTGGTGTCTTTTTTTCCTCAAAATCAACTATTTTTTTGTACATAAAAATTCACTTTTACTGGCACTTTTTTAAAATGTTGAAAATTGACCCTAAAAAAAACATCATCATTCCAGTATCAACGCTTTTCGTTTTCAAGGTGTTTTTTGCACAAAAAATTTGTTTTCACTGCTAGTTCTAAAACATGTTCAAAATTGATCCTAGAAAGAAAAACCATCATTCCAATATACACACTTTTCGTTTTTAGCACTGTTTTTCATGTTTTATTGGGGTTTTTTAGCCAGAATTCCCGTTTTGAGTTTATAGTTCTCGTTTCAAACTTTACATTGTTAGAAGTTTTAAATGGAAGAAAAAGGAAATGTTAGATATGAGAAAAGATAAGATAGATTTTTCACAAAGAAATAACACAACAATGATAGTTTCAAGGTCTCCAATTTCACCTAACATATTTATAGTGTATCATTCTAATTATGGAGTTGATGGAACATAAACTATTGACATGGAGAGCACTTGGCAAAACTTGCAAGTGGCTGAAAAAACTAAAGTTAGATAAAATAATTAAAGAAAAGATAATTGACCTTAAGAAATAGCACAACAATCCCAATGTCTTAATGGATAGTTACAATGATTAAGTTCATCCCATCGACCATACAAAATATGGAGGAGAGAAAAGCTACCATAATTTTGAAATTACAAAATAAATAAATAAATTAGATAAGATACTTTGATTAATGTCCAACAAGGACCTAAAGGTAGATCAATTTGATTTGATTTTTCAATAGAGTGAATGGTAACAAAGTGCGGGAGTGGCTAAGCAATTTATATAAGCTAAATGATGAAAGGAATAGAATAAGGTAGAAGAAGTGAAACCACTGTATGAGAGAAGTAGCAAGACATATTGGAATGAAAGAAGTAAGACTATTATACTTACAGTATGAATAAGAATGACTGAAGATCAATGAGACTGTATTTCAATATAGTGAGTGGTAACAAAATACAAGAGTGTTAGAGAAATTTTTATGAGCTAAATGATGAAAGGAAAAGGAAAAGCTAGAAATGAAACTACTGTATGAGAGAAGTAGGAAGACTTACCATAAATAAAGAAGTAATACTTCTATACTTGTAGTATGAATAACAAGGGTTGAACCACTACAATTAGCACATTTAAGTTAAAAAAAGCTATCAAATTTGAATTCCTCACCAATACAATAGTAACATCTTCAAAAGAAATAACCAAAACTAACATCAAGCATACCTAAAAAAGAAGTTGATTTCATTATCAAACTATTATCCATATATAAACCTGAGCTTGTAAGGAAAATGGTATCACTATCACGAAATTTCAATATACAAAACAACAACAATGTTTGTTGCACAGTTAAATAAGTCACTCATTTGAGCAATCTTTGACATGACAATGTAGTGTGATTAAAACAAGTATGTCTTGAGTATTAACTAATAAGTGAATCCTCGAGGCACTCTCTAACTCAATTGTCACTTATATTACTAGCTCAGGTACAATGCATTTTCATGATTCTAGAGCAAGAAGACCTACTTTTGGGGAAATATTGTGTTGAGAAAGAATGCTCGTTCCATTGAATAGAGTGGATTTCCCTTGGATTTAGTGTTCTGAGGGGTTGCTAGTCTTATAAGACTTCTAAGTTAAAACTTGGGTCTATCCCCATGGAACCTATATTATTTGGATGGGGCAAACCGTAACATGCTTACAAACTTGGTGGATGTATTGATAGTCAATCAAACATGGCAGTGGAAAACAGAAAATGAGAGAAACATATTTTTTATGCAATTTATGCTAAAGAGATCAGCTTTTGGGCTTCTATTCATTTCTTTAGTAGGAAACAAGAATGACACCTTGTTGGATGGGAATCAAACACCCCATTGAACTAATGCCCCATTTAGTTCGTAGGTATGATTTGAACGAAAGGGAAAGAGAAGTGCTCCACCCAAATTTTCCCCTAAAGAGATGGGTGCAGAGGATGCCTTTTAGTTCTCTGGCAAGAAATTTGGGTGGGATTTGTTTTTCCTTGGTAATTTTATTGGTGCAAAGAACATCACTGTAATACCCACATAAATTGTTGTAATGCATGTATTGTTAGCCAATTTTTTGAAATACACACATAAATTTCCAATTCCAACCATAATAGAGATATTGAAAATTTGTAATTTTATTTTGTTTATGGTTGCACAGTTTGTGCATTTATCTCGGGCTCTAACTTGGCCCAGTTATAGGGTTAGCAACACCCACACTGTTATATAAATATACTCTATATAGTAAAAAGTGATAGGCTTGAGATCCCAGAATGTAAGCAATAATAAATGTTTATGTTCATGATTATGTGAGCAATAATAAAATAATTCCTCTTTCTTTTTTGTTTTAATCTTTGACGAGGAATGCATGCATCTAATTTATGATGTAAGACATTGATATATGCTTCACAATCATGATGATGACAATGGATTCAACAGAAATTTATAATAGTAAAACTTGTCATGTGATTAAATGGATATGAAGACTGAAGTTACTACATAACGATTCAATTTAGTGAAGGGTATATTTTTGCCAAGTTTTTTTGGTTTATAATAAGAAACAGGTAGAAGAAGGTGACCATTAGAAATGACAAAAAATCAAGCACAATAATATGAATGACGGTTAAGAGCAGTCTAATGAATGACACCATGAACATAAACATAATCATGAAAAAAATGTAATAAGTGAACAAATCAAAAGGTCCCAGAATGCTTCTAAATCAAACATAGCTTGGGATCCCTTAGGACAGTTAATGTCATCTCCATGTTGACATATAAAACAATAACAATGTTGTCCGCACAATTAAATAAGTCCCTAAGATGAGAAATATTTGAGCTCCATTAAATTAGAATCACAACTTGGATGTATAATTAAAGGTAGAAAAATAGAAAGATTTTATTGGAGATAAACCTTTGGAAAAACGTAGAAGGTTAAAAAAACTAGCCATAGACTCTGAACGTAAGACAAATAAATATGAAGGATCCCAACCATATTTTAGTCACTAATGTGTTTCTATTTCATTTAAGTCACATGGTTCTAAATACCTATTGCAATACAAACATCTCTCGCAATCCCCATCTCACAATTTTAGAATGCAACACGTCTAAATGAAAATTAATAGGAAGATATTTGATTCTATTGTGTTTCCATCCTTTGGTTCGTGGAGCTATTAGGTTCAACACATAAGTAAGAGAAACACAATAATTGTACAATGATAAACGTACACATTCTAGAGAAATTCCTTGTAGAAGGTACATTAAATTAGAGTCACACATTGAATGTATAATTGAAGGTAGAGGAATACTAAGTATTTTTTGTAGATAAACGTTTGGTGAAATGCAGAAGGTTGAAAAAACCAGCCATAAACTGTGCACATAAGGAAAATAACTATCAAGGCTCTCAACCATATTGTAATCGTTAATGGATTGTTATTTCCTTTCACTCGAATGGTTCTAAATACTTGTTGCCAGACAAACATCTGTCACACCATAGACACATAGCATTAGAAAAGGTGAGTAATATGTGAAAAGTCTGCCCAAATATTTTCATATTGGAAGGCAAAAAAAAAGAAAAAATTACAACCCTTATACAATTCATAGCGCACAACATTTAAATTGACTTAGTTAGCCTTTGGTAGCGGTGGAATGAAGCACATGCATTCGGGTGCCAAAATATGACCATCAAATATATACATGTAGGTATTAAGATACCAAGCCATTTTGTTGAAACTATTGATGGCAAAAGTTTCAAAGGGCACAAGTGGAAGGGTTCTAACTGCTATTTAATTCTGCAACCAACATCTGTGTGAAATTTTGAGCATATTTGCTAGAGTTTGTTGGATTGATCTTGCAATTTTTGGGATATTGACAATGCTTATGCATTCAACCCCAAGATTTCATATTTGTTTGGGTTTTTTTTGACTATTTGCGGAGGTTTGCGGAGTGCTAAATATTTTGGCCCCAATATTTTGGAGTCCTCTAGGTTTGGCTTGATTATTAATGGTAAAGTGATAATCCCTACATAGATTAACACATGATCAAACAATGGAATTTTTTTCATGTTTAATCTTATTAACAACGTATTTGCATTTTTTGGTTTTTTTGGGGCATGTCTCCAATCGTAGGGAGTTTGGATAGAAAGACAAAAATATATCTACTCCACATTTGGTCACAAGAAACTTACCTACTGTATTCTGAAAGCTTTGAAAGCAAGTCATTGAAACCTTGCTGCTTGGATGTTCAAAAATGTGCCTATTTGCTGAAAAAGGAACCCCTCTGCAGCATATATGGGCACTAGAAGCTGACCCAACCTCCTCGAACTCTGCTCAATGCAACAACAAATGCAACACAGACACAAATAAATGGAAAAATTAAAGGAAGGGCATGTGAATAAATGGAAAAATTGAAAGAAATTAAATGAAGGGCATGTGAATCCGACGCAACAACTAACGTAGTGCAGGAAAAAATTAAGGGCATGTGAATAAATGGAGAAATTGAATGAAGGGCATATGAATCCAACACAAAAGCTGGGAAAAATAAAGCAGAAATTGAAGAGGAATAATGAAATGGAGAAATTGATTGAAGGGAATGGATCGATGGCTATTCAATGTGCAAACAGGCAGTGCATCGGAATATTGAGTGTGTAGATATATTGTGTGGGAGGTACAGAGAATGGGCTGCAAATTTACCATGGGAGATATAGAGAATATGCTACAAATTTGCTAATATGTTGTGGGAGATACAATGAATGAGCTGCGAATATGTAATGAGCAGTGGTCGGGACGAGAGGTTATTAATGATAGTCGACGTGGCAGCCTATAAGTGGACACTTCACAATTTTTAATTGAACAAAGGAGGACGAAAATGATGGCTTCCAATTGGCGGGGTGAACAGTGTCGGCTCACCCAAAGCTCGGAGAGGAAACCCCTATGAAGTAAATATTTAAATATAATGTATATATCTATTTCATTATAAATTTTTGTTATAATATTGATCTTCTATTCATTATAAAAATTAATGTATAATTTTTTATAAATATTCTAATTTATATTAGAACTAATAAAATAGACAACAATAAATTTTAATAAGAAAAATAACTCAAACTAATATATTTATTTTTCTCTTTATTATCGAATTAATTAAAAACTATTATAGCTATAAATTTTTAGAGGGCTTTGTTATAATATTTCCATTTTTATTAAAAACTATTAATGTATTAATTCTTATAATGTTTTAATTATATTAAAAACAGATAAATTTAATAAAATAAATAATAAATATAATATAAAATAAATCAAATTATTTTTCTTTTATTTCTAAAGCTATTTAAAAATTACTCTCTTTAAAAAATTTTCACAAGTACTTATTATTATAGGAAAACATAAACAAATATTTATTAAAAAACCCATTATTCTACATATTGTCATTAATACTTCTGATTGTTTATCAAATATAATTTTACTGAATTCAATTTTTGTTTTCATTAACCTGCAGTAAAGAAAATACTTTAATACTTACCAAAATGTGAAGTGAAAATATATGTATTTACATTGTCATTAATGATGTATTGAAGAAAACCATGCCTCCCTACAAAGGGTTAAATTTGACAGGTGACCCTACCCGTTAAGGAATTTTTTTATGACGTTTTTATTTTTAAACTGCCTATCATATGACTTTTAAAATTTATTTGTACAAGTTTCATCTAATTTCAAATTGTACTCATAATTGTTCAAATTTTCCATTCTTTGTTGTACTATTCGGCTCAAGTCTCATTGCTACACTTTGTTTTGAGACCTTCTATCAAATTTTTCTGCAAATTTTCCAGATTGTTCAAATGTTCTGAGTTTTTTTTGTTTAAAATGGGATCTAGGTCATATAACAAATAATCAAACAGAGATATATTGTCTCTACAGGGGACTTTTGTTAGTCAAAGAACAACAAGCTGTCACACTTGTGGTCATGAGAGATTCTCTCTTAATCCTGCATCATCTGGTCAAAGGTTCTCTTCCAAAAGAGAAATCTATGAAAAACATCCAGAAAATAATCTGGAAAATTGCAAAGATATCCCATCCAAAGCATATTTACATGTACTAAGAGGCTTCAACCTAGGAAAACAAGTATGTTGAGGAAAGGTGTAAATTGAAGATAAGTGACTATTAATTACTAAATCAGGCTTGCTATAATTCTTTATTGACAAATAAAGTTTATTAAAAAAAATCCCTAATAGTTTTATGTGTTGTAAATTTTTTGTTTTGTTAGGGAAGTTTTGTAAAGTGTTGTCTTACAAAACCTCTCTTTTTGTTACACAGATAATTGGAAAAGAAAAAACTATTGAAAATTTTTTATGAATTAACTCTGTAATTCTACAATTATACAAATACTCTTTTAGATTTGGTTCAGACATAATTCTTCCAGATTTAGTTTAGACATAACTCTTCCAATTAAAAGATTAAATATATAATACAATTATACAAATACTCTTTTAGATTTGGTTTAGACATAATTCTTCCAGATTTAGTTTAGACATAACTCTTTCGATTAAAAGATTAAATTTAATTTAAACATAAACTAAATTTAACCTTAAAATTTTCCTTCATCCTACCAAACATAGCCCTAAAATTTTTCATCACCCTATCAATATAGGACTAATTAAATACCACTTCTACTCTAAACACATTTAGAATTCAACAACATATTAATTGATTCAGCATTCTGTCATTGTCCTATTTACAATTTTGGAATTTTGAAACAGAGGATTGCATTCATGGCCAACCAGAAAGAAACTGAAAAAAATCAAGGACTAATATTACACTAAAAGCAGACGGACAACAGCACCAGATAAGCTAATCTTCACAAAGACACTCATCCAAGGGAGTAATTGCAGAGGATAACAAATTCCTTTATCACCTCAAAAATACGAGACAGACGAAGACACTGAAAGAGCGACACTCATCTATTGGAATTAAAGCAAAGCACATCCAAAAAAATAAAAAGTGGCACCACACAATTATATCATCCATGAATCACTTCAAGAAATTACCAGCTATAACAGTGTAATTGTTATTTGTACAGAGAGAGAGGGGGAGGGATTTCAAAAACCTGGCAACACAAAATTTAAGTTGGGCACGGCTCTTCCGCCACGGCGATGTATATAAACTGATGACAGACACTGAAAACTCAACAGAAATCGCACCAGACACACGACGAGAACTCTCTTGGGGTTGATGTTGGTTTTAACTGTGTATAGCGTCTCTGGCACAAAAGTATAGTTGACGATAAAGCTTTAAGCGATGGATTATTTCCCCGCGACAGGACTCATTAATGGAATCTTGTACACATTAAAGTTTAGGGGTGGTAAGTTGGTAACTGGTAAGTTTCTCTCTAAATGCTTAAGCGCTAAACCCGAAGGCAATTGAATGCGAAAATCCGCAGATCTAATAGCCATTCGATCACTATCCTTTGTCACTAAACGCTAAACTTGCAAGTTTCCCCGGCTGGAGATTATAAGGTATAAAAAATATATAACGTATGTTCAATATAATATATATAAAATTTATAATTTTTTTTTTTTTTTAACTTTTAATTTTTAAATATGCCCGTCATATGACGTTTTTAAAAATTAATGGCAAGTTACACATGACGTGGAGATTTGAAACCAAAACGTATTTTACGGGTAAAAAAGCAAAATACGGGTATACCGGGGTCAAATTTAAGCCCTGGCCACTCTTAAAAACAAGTCCCTAAGCCAATCATAGGCTTAGTGCTTGCCATAGTTAAAGATAGGCATAGATGGTAGTACAACCACGCTGACACACCTGGAATATTTCTCGACAAGCGCTTTCCGGTTAAAGGTTTTGCGGGTGACTTTCATCATCCATGGCATGGCTGATGGTACATGGATCCACGATGGTTCGGATATGGTTCATACATATGGTGATAAGACAGTGGCCAGTTGTATACGTCCAATGTTTCTCGTTTGAAACTGAGCCGCGAATCTGGATTTTGCACACTATTGGATTCATGTGATGATGTGGTTGAAATTTTAAATTTTCAAATTTCAAATGATGCAGGCTTCCGTGTGGAAATTTAAATGGGATAAATTTTAAGGTCACACTATAATGAACGAGACTCCGACACTGTATCTCGCAGCGTTCACGGCCATGGAGTCTCCGACAGCGTTCATGGCTCGGCTCCGTCGGTTCCATCATTCAATGTGGCGTACATACATTCAATGTCACCGCCCCGTATAGAATTTCAAAATTGGATTTCAAACCAGCAAATTTAAAATTTATTGCACGCCCTCCGTTAATGATAGAACGCATACCAGAAAATTTGAAATTTGAAATTTATTTCGCGCCCTCCGTTGATGTTGATGGTTGAGGAGATGATGCTACAGGCTCATCATATGTGCCGACACTCCAAAATTCAGTGCCTCCTTCCGGATTTACTGAACAGAAGGATACAGCAGGTTGATCATATTTCGCAGTAGGCATATCGGGGTCATTCTACGACAGGCTATTTCGAGACAATAGCCTCAATTTTGTTCATTTTTCCTATTCTCCTCACTGCCTTTATCGAATATGTCTTCGCATTAATTTTGGAAGGGATCAAATTTTATGATGAGTAAATTTAATGAAAGACTTATATTTGGAGCTGCCGGTCAAAGTTTAACTGGTTTTTTTTCTAGATATTTGTTTTTAGTTTCAAGGAAAGCATGTAAGTTATAAATTAACCGTTGAATATGGAGTATATATTATAGAAAATATTCATTGAAAATGTTACATTAAAAATCGGTTTTTTTCCTAGATATTTGTTTTTAGTTTCAAGGAAAGCATGTAAAAGAATGTTATAAATTAGCCGGTGAGTATGGAGTATATATTTTCAATTAAAAATCGTTCATGACGCAAGGCCAGACCGATTTACACCCAGATCTGATATCGGGGATTTAAATGGGTTTGTTATATATTTACATTGCACATAGCATAATTTGGAAGTTGTGCGATAAGGTTGAGTTTACTTTATGGTATTAGGTTCCCTCTGAGGTCTTAGAAAAGAATTCAGTGACCTGGAATAAAGGCAAAGCAAAATCTCTGCTGAATGATCTCGGGCTATTGGAGAAACTTATTTTCGTCCATTTTAGAAGGATTTCAGCGCATTTTTGAAAGCTCGGGCAAAGGAGGTGGTTGCTGGAGGTCGCATGGTTTTGCTTTTTCTGCGTTGAACATCTTCTCATCCAAACGGTAAGTGCATGATTTCCATCTCCTGGGAGTTGTTAGAAAGAAGTTTATACAACTTGGTTTCTCAAGTATTTCACTGCTCACATTTTGATTTTTTAGTGAATTAATTATTAGTGTTATTCAAGTTATTTTAGGCTGTCAAATATGGAGGATGATTAAAAACAAACATCCAAAATGAAAAAGGTATTGAGAAAAAAGGTATTGGGATGAAAATTATTTGGGCATCAAAAAATAATTTACATTAATGTGTAAATATGATTACAGGGATTGATCGATGAAGAAAAAGTGGATTAGTTCAACATGTCAGTGTTCTGTCCATGTTGTGAGGAGGTGAGCAGTGAAATAGCGAGAGAGGCTTCATTTCAAATACAAAGACAAAGAGTGAAGTGCCTGACAAAAGCTTTCACGGACGAGGTGAAGACAGAGGTGATGGATGCCATGAGAGGATCAGCTTTTAAAAGGGAAGCGTAAGGGAAACGTTATGCAAGTCAATTGAGAGCAGCGACAGATAGTCTACTTAAACACCATTTGAGAGAAGTAATGGATGCATTGTTCCAGAAATGCGGAGAAACAATGGGAACAGATTAAGTAAAATTAAGGAATTTGAGAGGCAGAGAGGATATCTCGTCATGGCCTAGAGCGTAAATGAACTGGTTGACGATTTACACGGTAATTAACACTTTTAATTCATATAAGGCTACATGAAAATGCATTTCTGACGTTTTATTTATTTTTTAATATATATTTCCAGCCTGAGATAAATTGTAAGTGCCTCTCCTTGGAAGTGCGAGGTCGCTGTACTATTAGTATATATTTTTAATTATATTATAATTTTAGTT
>APFE030885589.1:68715-106789 GCA_000404065.3 Pinus taeda
CACATTTAAAAGGGAAAATAAAGATTTTTATTTTTATTTTATTTTTTTACTTTTAATTACTTTATTCTTTTAAAAATTTATATAAAACTATGTTTCTTCACATGAACATCAAAATATTTTATTTATGGCTAAGAGTGAGAGTGAAATATTTTTACCACATTTTCTAAGTGAAATTAGGATTATTGATGTTTTATAATGATTTTCATTAAAACTAACCAATTATGTATATTCATTTTTGTTTTTAATTATAGTTGACATTGTTTTTTATTTACCTTTATTTTTAAAAGGCACATATGTCAACTCTATGTTGATCACTTACAGTACATCATCGTAGTCTCGGAGTTATAACTTGTCATTGTTTAAATTGAATTTTTGAATGCATAAATGGATTCAACTACTTCAAAATCTCTTTGGGCACTTAGATTGTGAAAAAATATAGAATAACAAAACTATTTGAAATATTTTTAACCACAAGAGTGTCTGGCTTTTAATTGTTTTATATAATATATACATAGTTCACACACACATATTATTTTTGTATGTAAAATTTCATTAGATTATTAAGAATTTACATAGAGTACAAATATATCGATATCGATTTTTTCAGTGGACAATGTCTAAATTGAGCATATGAAAACAAAAAAAAATGCATATTTGATCTAGGACTAACATTGTGCATGCTTTGGGGGTGACCATCTTCCCATAGATGGGAAACTGGATGACTTTCATAAATGTCATGAAGCTAGTTTTTAAATGCAGAAAACACAACTAATATGCAAATGAGTAATAAAGACTGAAAATGATTTTCTTGATTCGTGGTAGTAGTCAAAGCCATGCCAAGAGTTAATTGAAGGGATCGTCACGACCTTCCTTCAACCATGGTGGTATTTCCCACTTGATAAGCATCATGTCAACGCTGGTGTCTACATCCTATTGCAGTTTCTCTTTTGTCTACATGTCTTTTAGTATTTTCCTACCACCAGTAGCCTATTCCTTCATATTGTTTCTCAATGGCCCTTCTTTTGAAAAGGTATTCTCCATCTCGAAAACTGCATGTAACTTCTCAGGATTGGGTGGTTTTTCACCTTGAGAAATCAAGTCTGAGAACTTAAAGAAGAAGATTTTGAGCCATCTGAGGAGTTAGAGGGTGCTAGAGGCAGCGGTGGTGGAGGCAGTTGAATTCATAGAGTACTAGCTAGAACATGCAAAACCGCTCTAGCCTAGATGAGATGAAAGTCTAGATCCATGATTTGGACTTCCAACACACACATAGTCTCTTCCTAGTCTACCATGTGTCGTTCGAGTAGGTTACTCAATGCCCATTGACAACCCCTAGTATTTCTTATCTCCTTCACTTCCAGTGCCACAATCAATCTTCTAATGTGTTACATAAGATCCTCATGAAACCATTTTACTCCTAGAGTATGCCATGGAAGAGGAGGTTTACAACCTCTGCCCCTTCCTCCTCTCCTAAGACAATCATGCTCATGGACCATGGTTGTTAGCTTGTGTTGTCATGAGTTTCCCCTTCCAATAGTGACATCCTACTCTTCATTCTCAGCAATATGAAAGGAATATTGAACAAGAAACTACTTATAGAGATAATATTTAACATCTTGATTCAACATTAAATGCCAATATACTTTTATCCAACCCAAACATCTCATAGAGTGAATGACATCTTTGGTGATGGTAGGAAGGGTGTGTTGCCATTATTCAATCATTAATGCACTCGATCTAGCTATCATAAAGGCCATAAATACCTTTGGTAACCACTTCTACACTCAAATCTAGGGCTCTGAGATCTCTAATTTCCATGTATAATCACTGTGAGGTCCATGTCACAATTTGAGGGAAATTCAGGTTCATGTCATCACATGGAGCTTGCTCCTCTATCCCTTTATTGACTAGAAATCCCACTAAATAAATTTCCTTTCACATGACATGCGAGAAAGTATTGCCTCTTGATGAGAAATAATTTGAGCTAGTTATTGCATGCTTTGATCCAAACACCATCTAGAGGAGCACTTTGCGGGAAATGTTCTTGAATGGATCTTCTTTGTTGCTTGAATAATTAGCTGAGATCTACCTTCACTAATGATTGGGTGGAAAACTCTATTATGGGCTATAAGACTTCCTTGGATTAGGGCTTCCAACTAAGATGCATTATTGCTTTTCTGCCCTACATAGCCTCTATATACACTAATAATATCACCCCTACATTTTCTTATGGCTCCTCCTATTCCAAATTCCCCTAGGTTGCCTTTTGAGGCTCCATCAATGTTTAGTTTGTAATGATGTGTTAGAGGATGTTCCTAAACAGTAGATCTTGAATATTCTGACCTTGGGTGAAAAATTCTTGCTGGGAGAGGAGATTGATTAAATTTCCACCATGTCAGTATTGCTTTTCCATGAGGACAGACCTAGAAATCCTTTTCTTACTAGCTGGCTAAAAAAAATGTTTCTTGTGTGTGCTTATGGAAGAGAATCCAAATACCTTCGATGCTTTTTTGTGTCTTTAAAGATGTGTTGATTCCATTCCTTCAAGATTTCCCAAACCAGAAGGCTTGGAGCCAATCCCTAATGTTTGTTCAAGGCATCTCTTTGGAAGGGGTTTTTCCCCATGTCTTGAGAGCTGGAACAATATCCCCACAACCTTGATCATATTTTCCAAGCCTATTATAAGCTTGTCCCATAGATCATTGACATATGTCAAGCAAGTGGTCCATGCTTTCCTACTAATTTTCGAACATATATTAGCATGTGAGTCCTTCAAATCCTCTTTTATCCCATTTCTCCTAGGTGATGATTCTACACTTTGATCGAAGCCATATAAAAGTGGATACTTTTGGCCATAATCTAGCAGAGCATAACTCTTGCCAATAAAGATCGAGATTTCCTCGTGATGACATCCAAGATAAGTATTAAGTCTCCTTGATAGTGAAAGCACCCACATTTTTGTAACCCCATCATAGAATGTTTGAAGCTTGTTTGTTTTTTACAAGTCTAAGCTTAATCTCATTCCATAGATTCTAAGAGTCTTCCACACTTCCATCTTCATACCATGGCTTTGGGTGCTACCATTTTTAGATGGTTGTGTTGTCATCCTCTAACTAATAATGGTAAAATTGACTTTGAACTGCTCTCTAAGCATTTTCTTAACTAAAGGGGAACTGACATCTATTAACTAAGCTATGAATTTTCTTCCATGACTCCTCCCCAAATCTTGTCGATTTTCCATATCAAATTTCCCAAAAACAATGTGTTTGGACTATGGATTCCAAATTAAAGAGCCTTTATGAGTTGCGGATAATAGTATGAATTTTTTATTTCCCAACTCTTTTGCATATTTCATGTTTTATATTTTTTCCCAGTGCTATGAGGTGTATTTAATCCATATCTACCATATTTAAGCACCTAAAACCCTTTTGATGATTTCAGGGTCTTGTTGAAGTCTTGAAAATCACTGCAACAACATGGGGGAAAACCACCCAGTCAAGGACTTGAATACCGTCCCTTTTCTGTTTGAATTAGTGGCTTCGACTGGATATAATGGGACCAGTTTCCCAATCAAAATGTGATAGGATGGATAGGGTGTTTGATTGTTAAATCTAAGTGATAGATGGGTTGGTTTTCAATTAAAACACACACACACACACACACACACACACACATATATATATATATATGTGTGTGTGTGTGAGTGCGCGCGTAACCTATCTATATATATTACTCGGGAATTTTACTTATATTTTTGCGATCTAAAATGGTGATCCTTAGTACTTGATAATGAAGATAAACCAGATACTAATAGAAATGAAAAACCTTTGAAATAATTATTTTGATTAAATAGTTAATCAAAATAATTTATAAAACATATATTGCATTAAATATCGTTTGGCTAGTTTCTCATCAATGTATTAAAAAAAATAACACTCCTAGTATGTTAAAATGTGAATGGACATAACACTGTATGTAAAAAGATACATGTGATAAAGAGTATAATAAAAATGGTTGTTAATTCATGAACAAATGAATACACAAAGATAAAAGTACCTGATGCATATCATTTTGCTCATAAAATAAGTAGGTCTAGTCCAGTCTGTCTTATTAAGATGGTTTGGAAAAGTACAAAAGTACAAGCTTTTGTAAGCCTTCTCTAATAAAAGTTCACGACTCCGATCCAAGGATTCTAACAAGAGAAACTTTAAACTACAAATGTGCAAGATAATAAAGAGTTCCTTAATAAAATTCCATACCCTTTCTGAAAAGACATGAAAGGGTTTTTATAATAAAATATAAGTACAAAAATAGGCAATGCATAAAGTTCTGAGGAGGTTTAAACAACTCTCCTTAAAATAAGTGACATAATTGCATAAAAGACAAATTATTGAAATGACTAGTTCTAGCATGCAACGGTATCTACCCTTTCATTTGTTGTCTGAGATGATATATATCCATCATCGGCTTGAGTTCAGGAGGTTGTTTCATCATTCTACGCATCTGGCTGGTATACACAGCATCTAAAAGGGAAGGCATTATGTGCATTGATGAGTCAACAAGACAACGTAGTACTAGCCACTGACTACGTGGCTTTACCAAATAGCTCCAATACACTTCCTAGTCTAGTTTTGTGAGTTGTTTGATCACTTCCTCCTTTTTTGTAGAAGTTTCCTGCCATTTTGCTTCCAAGTCTTTGACATTTGGAAGACTCCCACGTGGGCATTCCTATATCATATTAGCATTATGTAAATTGTCATTGATAGTCTTAATGATTTTGCTTGCAGCATCTGTTGTTTTTGCGACTGCCCTCTCTGCATGTTTTAGCTGAATATCCCAATCAGTGAAGATGAATATCCCAGCATGTGACAGGTTACATATGGTTACATTTCACTTACATGTTGATTTTATGTTTCCTACTTATATCCTTGTATGTTAGTTTACATTTGAATATTTTGATTACATGTATCAGTCTTGTAGGTTGATTGCAAGAACTGATCAATTATGTTCAACTACATGAGTTTATGCGTATTTGTAGTTGGTTAGGCATTGCTTATGCATATTGTTGGTTGCATGTAGTAATGTGTAAAATGGAGTAATGGTCATTGTCATGCATGAGGTCATAGCATATTGTTGATATGGCCTTGCATTGATGACTGGATCTTAGTTAGAGTGATGTTTATGTGTTGATACATTTACTTATGTATGTTTATATGTTGTTATGTTTATGTTGTACATGTATCATGCTAGTTTGGTGATCTTGCACACCAGGCATCCTCCCTGAGCTATACTAAGGTACGTTGGTTTTATGTGATTTGGTTTATCTAACATATTATGCACTACAGGAAGAAATATTAGATGGCTAGCAAGGTGGTAGACTACGTAGAATCTCCCTATGCATCAGATGAGCAACATGGTATGGGGCATACTTCTGATTTGGCTAATACATTGAGAAGCTTAAAGGAATAGATAAGGAGTTGTAAGGTAGATAATGATCGGATCATCCAAGAACAAGAGAAGCAAGTAGAGGTCAATGCTATACTTCTTCAGAGTTTGATTGGCTAAAGAGAGACTTGGTTCAGCCAATCTATGGTTGGGTGGAACATGGTAGTCCCATCTCTGGTTGGTACATTGTATTCATTAATAAGAAATTCATTTCTTTGGTTCTCATGTGTAATTGTACTGATGTATATATGGATTTTGATGACTAATATGTCTATTGTATTTATGTTCCTATTATGCTAGTTATATGCACATTTTATGACAGCAACTATGTATGGCTCTCAGCATGTTTTTACTTGTATATGAATGGATAATGTGTCTATGACCTAATATATGAATATGTATCAAATGACATAAGGGAAAAATGGTTCATAGTGATTCTCAGATAAGTATGAGATCCATACACTTAATTATGTTGTTTAAACCTATAGGTTACATGTCAACAATATGTTTGACGAAATGTATGTCATGGCTAGTAGGGGTCTGGTTAAGGTCTTATTGATCTTATTTCCTTTTCTTCATTGTTTCCTTGTACTTTTCTTGATTTCATGCTATAATTCCATTATGGGCAGTGGCCTGGGCTTTGGGTCTGAAAATTGACTTAAATCTGGGGGTTGTTGGCACAAAACTGGCAAGTTTGGTCCATGATCGCTAGCATGCAGGCCTATGAGAGTGAATTTGGAGGATGATGTCATGGTGGAGACCATTATTCTCCAACACGTTTTAGTTATTTATGGTATTATGTTATGTTTTAAAACTATTTCAAAGTCATCTTATGACCTTTGGCCTAGCTAAATGCTCAAGTAAAGTTGTTTACAGGTTTTACTTGTAAAATCATGAAAAAATGACTTGATTACCCTCCTATACGTGTAAGAGAACCATGCACATTTCCGTATACGCGCAATTTCTGTATATGGAAGTAGTGCATATACTGTAGATTCACATATATAAAAGACATGCATATACGGAAGATATACACATAAGAAAGTTACGCATATACGGAAGATATGTACATATACGGAAGTTGTGCATACACGATTGATGCACATATACAAAAGATGCACATATATGAAAGTTATATATACTAAATTTCCACATACATGGAGGTTATGTGTATATATGAAAATTGCACATATACCTAGAAGATATGTGCATATAGAAAAGTTTCGCATATACAGAAGATATGGGCATAGCTTTCGTATATGCACAATTTCCGTATATGCAAAATTTCCATATATGGAAGTTGCACATGCACGGTAGATGCACATACATAAAAGATGTACATATATGGAAAATATGCACATATAAGAAAGTTACGCATATACGGAAGATATGCGCATATCTCCTGTATATGCACAACTTTTGTATATGGAAGTTGAGCATATACGATAGATGCAGATATATAAAAGACGTGTATATACGGAAAATATGCACATATAAGAAATTTATGCATATACGGAATATATGTGCATATACAAAAGTTGCGCATATACGGTAGATGCACATATACAAAAGATGGACATATCTGAAAAATATGTGCATATATTGCGTATATGCGCAATTTCCATATATGGAATTTGCGTATATACCGTAGATGCACATACATAAAAGACGTGCATATACAGAAGATATGCACATATAAGAAATTTATGTACATACGAAAGACATGCATATATCTTCTGTATATGCACAATTTCCATATATGCGCAATTTCTGTATATGGAATTTGCGCATATACGAAATTTACGTATAGACGGAAAATATGCACATATTTTCCGTATATGCACAATTTCTGTATATGTGCAATTTTTGTATATGGAATTTGCGCATATACGATGAAGATACATAAACAACGTGCATATACGGAAGATATGCATATATAAGAAAGTTAGGGATATACTGAAGATATGCACATATCTTCCGTATATGCACAACTTCCGTATATGCGCAATTTCTGAATATGGAAATTGTGCATATACGAAAGATATGTGCATATCTTCTGTATATACATAACTTTCTTATATGTGCACATTTCCGTATACACGCAATTTCTGTATATGGAAGTTGCGCATATACTGTAGAGTCACATATATAAAAGACATGCATATACGGAAGATATACACATATAAGAAAGTTACGCATATACGGAAGATATGTGCATATACGAAAGTTGCGCACATACAAAAGATGCACATATATGGAAGTTATATATACTAAAGTTTCACATACATTGAGGTTATGTGTATATACAGAAGTTGCACATATACCTGGAAGATATGTGCATATAGAAAAGTTTCGCATATACAGAAGATATGTGCATATCTTCCATATATGCACAATTTATGTATATGCAAAATTTCCATATATGGAAGTTGCATATGTACAGTAGATGCACATACATAAAAGACGTACATATATGGAAGATATTCACATATAAGAAAGTTACGAATATACAGAAGATATGTGAATATCTTCTGTATATGCACAATTTTTGTATATGGAAGTTACTCATATACGGTATATGCACATATATAAAAGACGTGCATATATGGAAGATATGGACATATAAGAAATTTACGCATATACGGAATATATGCGCATAAACGGAAGTTGTGCATATACGGTAGATGCACATATATAAAAGATGGACATATACGAAAAATATGGGCATATATTGCATATATGGGCATATATTGCATATATGCACAATTTTCATATATGCGCAATTTCTGTATATGGAATTTAAGTATATACGGTAGATGCAGATACATAAAAGACGTGCATATATGGAAGATATGCACATATAAGAAACTTATGTATATACGGAAGATATGCACAATTTCCGTATATGCGCAATTTTTGTATATGGAATTTGCGCATGTATGAAATTTATGTATATACGGAAGATATGCACATAGCTTCCGTATATGCACAATTTCCATATATGTGCAATTTCTGTATATGGAATTTGCGCATATACAATGCAGATAAATAAATGACGTGCATATATAGAAGATATGCACATATAAGAAAGTTAGGGATACACAGAAGATACACGCATATCTTCCATATATGCACAATTTCCGTATATGTGCACATAAATTGCACATATACGGAAATTGTGCATATACAGAAGATATGTGCATAGCTTTCGTATATACATAACTTTCTTATATGTGCACATTTCCGTATACATGCAATTTCTGTATATGGAAGTTGCGCATATACTATATATTCAAATATATATAAGACATGCATATACGGAAGATATGTGCATATACAAAAGTTGCACATATACAAAAGTTATATATACTAAAGTTTCACATACATTGAGGTTATGTGTATATACGGAAGTTATATATATACTTGGAAGATATGTGCATATAGAAAAATTTCGCATATACAAAAAATATGCGCATATCTTCCGTATATGCACAATTTCCGTATATGAAAAATTTCCATATATGGAAGTTGCACCTGTACAGTAAATGCACATACATAAAATATGTACATATATGGAAGATATGCATATATAAGAAAGTTACGCATATACGGAAGATATGCACATATTTTCCATATATGCACAATTTCTGTATATGTACAATTTTTGTATATGGAAGTTGCACATATACGGTAGATGTACATATACAAAAGATGCACATATACGAAAGATATGCGCATATATTGCGTATATGCGCAATTTCCGTATATGCACAATTTCTATATATGGAATTTGCGCATATACAAATTTATGTATATACGGAAGTGATGCGCATATCTTCCGTATATGCATAATTTCCATATATGCACAATTTTTGTATATGGAATTTGCGCATATACGATGCAGATACATAAACGACGTGCATATATGGAAGATATGCACACATAAGAAAGTTACAGATATACCGAAGATATGCGCATATCTTCCGTATATGCACAATTTCTGTATATGCGCAATTTCTATATATGGAATTTACGCATATATGATGCAAATACATAAAAGACATCTATATACGGAAGATATGCACATATAAGAAAGTGACAGATATATAGAAGATATGCACATATCTTCCGTATATGCACAATTTCCATATATGCACAAAAATGCAGCCTCTATATAAGCGCAACCTTTGTATATACACATCTTATATATATATATGCAACTTCCATACCCAAAAGCGTTACCTGCCAATTTTAATAATATTTCAAGCCCACTAAGCCGAGTTTTACGAAGTTTTCCTCTGTTAAGATATTTTTGTAATATTAGATGAAAATCAACCCCTTGACTGCCACGACCTCTCCTACGCTGATACGATTGCGATTTGGTCTCAATTCCTCTTTGATCCTTTTCTAAATTTAGAGCTCATGTAATCCCTGTATATCCGATATGAAGCTATGTCCTCCCTATTCGGTCTCCCCACACCTGATCACTCCTACGTTCCTTTAATCCTCTGCTTTGTCTCCAATTTTTAATTTTTTCCCCTATTCATTCTGTAGCATAAATACAACAGCAATACATGGATGTGACAACAAGTCAGAAAACGACGCAACAGGAAGGAAACAAAATACTTATGGCTAGCTCAAAATTTTCTAGAATAACATGCAAGGCTTTAATCTCTCAAATTTTCAATTCTCCAAAGAGCATATTATTGTCCACAAATTGCTGGTGTGTCGCCGAGAGATCAGTTTCAGGGATCTTTTTCCTTTTATGTGACCCTCTCACTTTGCCTCTTGAAGAAAATGGACCAGGTCTTCTATTGTGATAATAAACAAGAATGGGGACAAGAAAGCGCCTTACCTCAAGCCTTGGATGGAGTGGAATTTCCTTGAGGGAGATCTGTTGAGAATAATAAAAAAGAAAGGGGTTATTACCATGGATCTAGTCCATCATATCTAGTCTAAAGGAAATACAATGGTTGCCAACATCTAAAAGAGGAATTACCAATTTAAGTGATCATATGCTTTGGATAAGTCCAATTTCATCAACATCCCTAGCCTTCATCGAGATTTCAAAGAGTGAGGTATTTGATGAGCTGAGATTATGCCATCAAGGATTTGTTGCCCCATTATAAAGTTTGTTTGTTTCAACCTAATTATAATGGATGGATCTACAAAGTGGTTGGTTCCAGATGGATCTACAAAGTGAATGTAACAACCCTGGTGAAAATTCCATATAATAAATGTTAAAAACAATAACCACGGATGAATGGGATACTTATTCCAAGATGAATGTTGGGAAAGACATCCTATGGGTGTTCATTTCATTGTTGATGACTAGGCAAATTGGCAAATGAAGTGACATGAGGAAACAATGGTTCATGGCGATTCTCAGATAAGTAATATATCCCTACACTTAACTCTGTTGTTTACACCTGTAGGTTACATGTCGATGATATGTTTGATGAAATTCCTGTCATGGTTAGTAGGGGTATGGTTAAGGCCTTGATCAACTATTTACTTTTTCATCATTGTTTCCCTGTACTTAATTATGAGCTTTCATTCCATTCTGGGCAATGGCCTGGGCTTTGGGCCTGAAAAAGTGGGTCAAATCTCGAAGTCACTAGCACATAATTGGTAAGTTTCATCCACAGTCGCTAGCATGCAGGCCTATGAGAGTGACTTTAGGTCTCTAGTCACTCCCTTGCCCATAGCATGAGAGCGACTAAACCTTAAATTGTCAAGAACAACAGTGGGACCCAGGAACAGGTTGTCTGAGTGGTTGACTTGTCTCTTGAGGGTTATGTTGATGGTGTTGGATGGCTATGTGTGATATTCCATCGATTCCACTTCCTTAAGGTCACCTAGGAGATTGAATCTGATCATAGTAGCCTCTCATCTCATGTTTACCCCAGATGGCACGGTAACTTGGGTGGATGTGGGAGGAGGGTTTTACAGTGAAGCATGCAACTCATGGGAGCATCAAAAAGTACAAGGCTAGATTTGTGGCCAAAGGATTTTCTCAGTTAGAGGGAGTGGACTATGAAGAAAAATTTTCCTCAATTGCAAGATGTTCCTCCATCAGAACCATTCTAACATTGGATGTGTAAATGGGCTACAAGATCCATTAGATGGATGTGAAGTCCACCTCTCTCAATGTTGTTGTTGGTGTCATGCAAATCGTCACACCGTGCAGAGGCACCCACCTCGGGTTGGGTCGCACTCCATGTTTAGACTTGCCTGCCTCACTGTGTAGAGGTGCCCACCTTACCGGGTTACCCTCCACGTTCATCCTTGCCACACCGTATAGCTCATCCGCACTGTGACACCATGCAAACTCGCCCAATCAGGTCGGGTCGTGCAACCATGTCCGCATCATTCAGAGTAACCACACACCCGCAAACATCATTGCCCTCCGTGTTCAGACTTCTGCCCATGCCCACCATTCAGCTCGTCATCCTGTTTACCCTGTGCAGACCCGCCTAGCTAGGTGGGCACTTGAGTTTGATCTAACTATTACATGTTTATACATCAAATAATTTTTTCCTAATAAACAAACTTGATGCTCTCATAGAGTAAAGGGATCTTTACCTTTCCATGCATTTGCAATTTTTGGTAGATTTAATGTGTCTAAGGCGATGTCCTCAACCTGTTCTAGAAGGGCTTAAGCTCCCTCAGGCACTACATGAAGATATGTAGGGGGAAATGGTTTTTGGACTAAAGATTCAAGGGGAGGCTATGCAAAGTTTGCTAGGTTTTTAGCAGATGCATGGGGGAATCCTTTAAGGACATGGTTACCAAAATGGAAGAGGAAGGAACCGTTTGCTCCCTCACCTCCAGATTCATTGGCCATTCTTGATTGTTACTGTTAGTTGAATATGATGTTGCAAATGGCTCATATATATTGTCTGTCCCTACTTTACTCTCTATTGTATTATGATGCATGGAGGGATGTTTAGGATTACAAGGATTAACAACCATCATAAAACCATCATTTTCTTGATTCAACCCAATTCACCAATGCATAATAGTGATATAAATTTCCATACTCATGAAACCTCCAACATCTAATGGGTATATTATCATAGTCAAGCATCTACTTCCATAGCTCATGTTGATAATAGATATCTATCAATTCTAGAAGAGGGTTAGAAATTGTTTATGCACATGCTTATGAAGGCATATGATATATACCATTATTTCTTCATTTATTTAGAGATTTTAATGAAATTCCCAAGGACATTCCCTATTCCAGACAATTTCTCCTCATCCCAAAACATCCTGAGAATCGAATAGATCCGAATTCAAACTAGAGCGAACGTGAAACCTTCCTTATGAGGAGCAAACCACTCGGTTCATGATCGAAGGTAGAGGATGGTTGAATTAGATAGGTATGGCTCATTCTCAAATACTCAATTTTAATCTTCTAAGCAAGTGAAAACCACAATAGAGAAAAAAATGTCTCTAAGCTCCAGCTTGATGTGCCCCTTCAGTTTCCATTTATTGTAAGCCCACTATGAGAAAGCTTTTTTAGGTGACCAGTTGCACAAAAAATTTCCTATGAGCTCATTGTCTCTAATGTATATACTCTCCAAACTTGGTAGATTGAACCTCAAACTTGGGGTACACAAATAATTTAGGCAAGAAACTTCCTAGTCTCTATTTCTTCGCTTGACTAATTGTATGTTGTTGGTTCACCTGAATGTCATTTGTATCATGCCCTAAGGAATTCATATTATAAGTCGTGGGTTGTTTTGGATTTTATCTTCTAAGACAATACTACTAGGATGGAGTACCTCTCCCTCGAATGACATTTTTCCAAAGAAAGAGTGGTTGAAAAGAGAAAATATGTCATCACAATAAGGGTTTTGTAGAGCTTTCCTGCAACAATAATACTCTTATGTGTATCATAATATATAACTTTTGGTCTTTGATTTTTTTACACAATTGGTAAAACTATCCTAGTTCCTAACGATATTTATATATTTGCCAGGCTAGATCCATCTTAACTCTGGATCTATCAACCGTCAAGAGGGATCAAATATACAGAAGTGCAAACCTATTTTTTGAGTGAAAAACTTGAGTAAAGGTTTGCACCTCAAGATCGCTGATCCCTCTCGACGCTTGATACATCCAGAGTTAAGATGGATCTAGGTTGGTTTCAGCTATGTGGGGCAAATAAAATATAACGAACATATGATTAATTTTATCAATATTATGTAAATTAATCTAATAATAATATACTCAATTTAAATATGCTAAATATCTCTCAGATTAATCAGGTCACTTTAATTTTAAATTTGCTTAGTTAGATTAGTTTGTTGAGATGATAAATATTGTTAATAAATTTAATGATGAAAATTGATGAAATGAAAATTTTAAATGTAAAATGAAAATGTAATAGTGTTGAATGATAGAAAATGTGAATAATAAGAATATAGCTGATTACAAATAGTATTCATTTTGATGATTCTCAAACTATTTTTTTCTACTATTCTTATTGTCACCCTTGTTAATTTTGTCATATTTTGATATCGATTGTCATCTTTTCATATCGATTATATGAAAAGGACAGGTTAAATAGTAAATCATTTAAATCTTTAGCTCAAGCTATTGTAGTAAACATCATACCTCGTCTCTCTTTCTCTCCAATATTAATAGGTTGAATTACTATAACACAAAAATCAATTTACATTGTCAATAATTTGTATGCTTGTACTGAAATCAATACACAATGTTAATCTAATCCCTTGAAAACTAATGTACCATCATACATCCAGTTACATCAAATTAGAAATCAAAATCTACACTAAAATCAATTCATCTCATGTAAGCAATCAAATAACATTAGACAACAACATTTACAATGAAACCAATGCATCTAATGAAAGCAATAAAATAGGATTAGAAATCAACATTTACACTCAAACTAATGAATCTAGTGCAAGCAAGCAAATATGATTATAAACCAACATCTACACTGAAATGAATGCATGTAGTGCAAGTAAGAAAATAGGATTATAAACTGACATTTACACTGAATTTAATGCATCTAATGCAAGCAATCAAGTAGGTTTAGCAATCACAATCTACACTGAAATCAATGCATTTAGTGGAATCAATCAAATAGGATTAGATATCATCTACATTGAAACCAATGCACCTAATGCAAGAAATCAAATATTATTAGAAGTCAACATCTACATTGAAATCAATTCATATAGTGAAAACAATTAAATAGGATTAGAAATCACCATCTACACAGAAATTAATGTGTTTAGTACAAATAATCAAATAGGATTACAAATCATCTACACTGAAGAAGAAGTTGAGGAAGAACAAGAATCACCTGCTAAGGAACCTCCAGAAGTCAAGTTACTGAGATCATTGTTAGGCTCAAGTTCAAGACCAAAGCCTAAACTATCTCCCTGTGATGGCAGCTTGGCAGCTGAACATTTGTTTGATTAGATCAGTGAGTTATAGAAGTATTTTGAATATGAAGAGATGGGCGATGAAAAAAGGGTGAAGTTTGTAGTAACAAGGTTGAAGGGCCACACTGCACTATGGTGTAAAAATGTGTAGGCTGAAAGGAGGAAAAAGAATAAGCCATTGATCAAAAGTTGGGACAAGATGGTGGAAAAGATTAAGAGTAAATTATTACCAAAATATTACCAGTTAACTCTTTAAAGGCAGAGGAACAACCTCAAACAAAGGTCATTAATAGTAAAATAATATACCGAAGAATTTTACAAAGTTAACTTGAGAGCAGGTGATGTGGAAGATACCCTAGAAAAAACAACAAGGTATATTAATTGCTTAAGAATGGATATTCATGATGAGATCAACATGCTTTCTCCAAGGACCATGGAAGACATATACCAGTATTCTTAGAATGAATAATAAATTATAACAAGAAAGCAGAACTCAAGTATAGCGTGTGGTTTTTCCAAAGGAAAAGGACAATAAACTAGAAGAGGAAAGGTTCCAGCTCAAAAGAATGATGCATGCAACAAAAGATAGAAAGGGAAGCCAGAGAAAGAAGGTGGAAATAGAGGAGGAAGACTTTACCAGAGAGGTAGAGGAAGAGGCAGAGAGATCTTTTACCAATGCTACAAATGTGGAAAAATGGGTCACAAATCTTTTGAGGTTCCAGAGAATGAGAATATGGGAAAATGTTGTGCACACTTAGTTCATCCATGAGCACAAGTACCTAAAGCATAAAATATGTCAGAAACTAGAGAGACATTGATGATGAATAAAGTCTTGTTGAAGCTAGCCAAAGAAACTATTGAACCATCCCAAAGAAGGTCCTTTTTAAGACTATGTGAAAATGGAAAGGGAAGTGCTGCAAGGTAGTGATTGAGAGTAGAAGCAATGACAATCTTGTTTCATTAGAAATGGTGGAAAAACTGGGGCTGGAGAGGATTAAACATCCAACACCATACAATGTATCATGGTTACAAAATGGACACCAATTGTTAGTGAATGAAAAAAGTGAAGTTGAGTTCTAGATAGGCAGATATAAAGACAAGGTAATATGTGATATAATTCCAATGAATGTCTGCCACATCCTTTTGGGTCGACCGTGGAAACTTGATAGGAAAGTGATAAATGACGGAGAGAGAAATTGCTACAAGTTTGAAAAGGATGGCATCAAACATACTCTTTTACCATTAAAGGAAGAGAGTGCAGCTAAAAAAAGTATCCCAAAAGCAATGTTGTTAAGTGGTAAATAATTTCTGCAACAAATGGAGAAAGAGGAGGTGATCTATGTGATAATCTACAAACCAAAGGTAATACTTCTACACACTGAAATTGCAGATTTACCTTTTAAAATTTATGAGATGTTGCATGAATTTAATTATATTATAGAAGATGATTTGCAAAGCGAGTTACCACCCAAAAGAAACGTCAACCATTATATAGATTTGATACCATGAGAAAGCCTTCCAAATAAGGTTGTGTATCGAATGACACGCAAGGAAAATGAAGAAATAAGGAAGGAAGTTCAAGAGATGTTAGACAAATGGTTGATAAGGTAGAGCTTGAGTCCATGTGTTGTGCCTACCATACTAAGCCCAAAATTGGATGGAGAGTAGAGGATGTGTACAAATTCCGGAGTAATTAACAAGATCATGATTAGATATACATTTCCACTACCACGAATGGATGATATGATAGACTGTTTGAGTGGATGGATTGCATGTGTATCCCACTCAAAGGCTTGTAAAGAACCTTTGTAAATAACCCATGTCTTGGTTCAAGGACTTATTCAAGTCTCTTAAACCTAATAAGATTCAATGACCATGGTCTAGGCCTCATGAGCCATTCTTGGTGCGCAAAGTCTCCTAATGGCGTCAATATCAAATTCTAATGTCAAATACCCCATAAGGAGTGCATGCGTTATGGTTTGTAGGTGTTTTGGTCTCGAGATACATTTCCATTACATAGAAATTAATCATGGCACTCATATCCCTATTGGATGTTAGTGAATCTTTACCATGGACTTGAGTACCATTTCTTGATGTGGGCCTAATAAACATTCCCATTTATGTATTTTGTTATGGTTTAGTCAATGCACCCATATCCACCTATTAAGGTAGAGATACCCTACAAAGGTTTTATGTGTTGGTTCGATGATTTACTCATCAAATTATATGGCCTCATAAGCCATGTGGTATATAGATGTTGTTCATGGTGCTTTAACCCAGGAAGCTCAAGTTAGGGCACACAGTTTTTGTTTTCCTCCCATAAGAATTGTTAGACCATGTAGTCCTTGGTGCACAACTAATTGAGCCATGGTTACAATATCCCACTTAGAGGTGATTGATACTGTAAAGAGGTGATGTGTGTTGGTATTATTACTCATCCATGGTGTTTGATATTGAAACACGAGTCCTAGAACTAAAGGCTTTTGTTTCCGTCTCTAAACTATGTTCAAGGACCCAAGACTTATAAGATTCATAATGGAGCCTATATTCAACTTAGATGTTAAGTATTTAGAGAGAGCTCATGTTGTGGTTTTTAGGTGTTATTCATGGTTCTCAGAGCTTAAAAGAGTTCAATTAGGTATTGATGTGGTTATTCCCCCCCTAACCATGTTTATACATCAACATCCATTTCTTGTGCACAAGAACTATTCATTATACATGTATTTCCCTCAAAGGCCTGTAAAGAACCCATACAAAAAACTTGTGTGTTGTTTCAAGGACTCATTCAAAGTTCTTTAGGTTAAGAAGATTCAGTAATATCCCAAGGAATGTTTTCCTTCCTCAAGCATAGTTAAGGCCCTATGAATGATCCTCAGTGCACATATTGTCATCAAAGCATTTGTATCCAAGTATGATGATAAAAATGCTTTACAGAGGGCCTACATTACAATTTGGAAGTGTTTTTGCATACTGATCAAGCCTAGTAAGCTACATTTAGGGACAAATACAAGCATGTTATCCTCCCTTAGCCATGGTGGTTGAACTTAACAAGGTCTAATTATGACTCAATAACCTCCCCTCACCACCCCACTAGCCCCACCCTCCCTGCGCACCACCTTGTTTAGGCCTTAAGATTTATTTTCTTTTATGTAGAACAACTCATGCATGATTTTGGGAATGACTGTGAACTTTTAGGAATAAATGTGCAATTTACAACATAGTACCTAGACGGAAGTGTGGAAACATGCATGGAAATTATGCAAGGGATGAATCATTTCAAACAAGAATGCATATGCATTCTTAAAATTTTCAAATCCCATTGCAATTATATCCTGAAGCAACTTTATGTACCCACCCTTTAACTATATAAACAAATCATTAAAATACAATATAATAAATCATTCAAGGAGTCCAAACATAATTCTATACCTTGTCAATGATCAACAAAATCCCAATTCATAAAATTTTCAAAATTTAAATATATTTAAAAATTAGAAAAACTTATAAATACATCATTTTAACATGAATTAAACTTAGATTATGATGAAATTTAAAATAACACTAATAATATTTGAAGTTGTGAAAAATAATTTTGTAAAAATAAAATAATCTTAATATTCAAGATAAAAGAATTATTTAATGACTTGAAATCAAGACCTCACAAACCTATGAATTAAACTTAGATTATGATAAAATTTAAAATAACACTAATAATATTTAAATTTGTGAAAAATAATATTGTAAAAATAAAATAATCTTAATATTAAAGATAACAAAATTATTTAATGACTGAAATCAAGATCTCACCAAACCTATAAATTAAACTTAAATTATGATGAAATTTAAAATAACACTAATAATATTTAAAGTTATGAAAAACAATTTTGTAAAAATTAAATAATCTTAATATTCAAAATAAAAAATTATTTAATGACTTGAAATCAAGGACTCACATACCTATCCTCTAAACCAAGCTGTTGGTGAGGATGAGGCGATGCGAGAAATATAAAACAAGGGAGCCACTGCCGTAGCGATAGTCCCTGCCAGAGAGAATTTTTACAGCGCCAAGCCAGGTGCAAGTACTGGGGTTTCAAGTGCAAGTGCCGGAGATGCGTTCTGGAGCACTCTCTGAGGACATCTCTGAAGCCTATAATTACTGCACGGTTTGAGAAAATGCATCACCAAGCAGAGGAGGAATTGATGGCTACAAGGTCTGGTCAACAACCTATCGATGTGGATCTTCCAGTGTGCGCAGAATTCGCAGAGCTTGCTTTAGAGGCAGAGAGGTTCATTGGGAGATCCCAGCCATCTGAAGAAGAGAATAACTGGATTCGTGCATCTTTTATGTCTTCATACCTGACAAGAGCACAGTCCAAACGCTTCGCTGCCATCATCTTCAATAGCTACCATCCTTTAAAGCTTATGGTGGCCATTCAAAGCACTGATCCCTCGGACTTTCGAAATTTCAACCTGGCAATGTGGCTGTTGAAGAACTGTGAACCTTGTGCAGGGGATGAAAATGAAGCATTAATTAGGCAGTACGTATCTGAGCAGGTGAGAGAGGCATGCATCAGTGTGTTTGGTAGACACTCTGAAGATGCTTTCCAAGTGCTTGTCCTCCATTATATAAATGAACAGGCTGAAGAAATTGTCACTGTCATCAGGTATGTACACGGAGTACTATAAAGGACACCACTCTTTTCCTGGCCACTTCGGGGTCATATTCGATTTGCATGACATTTGGCATAGGCGTATTTTGTTTGAAACATTCTAAGTGATTAGTTAAATTGTGATATCCCTGTTATGTGACAAATATAAGAAGTTAAACTAAGGTTGAATACAATGCTCAAATGGCTTTCAAATTTTCTCTTTAGTGTTTAGCATCGATGCCCTGATTTGATATGGATAATTGTTTGGCATGGATGAATGCTGAATACAATGCTCAAATGATTTTGAAATCTTTTGTTTGGTGTGTTTGGCATTGACACTCTATTTTGACGTGGACAATTGTTTGGCATAGATGAACGCTGGTATATTTTTATAGGTAGATGAAGGAATGTAAAGTGTAACTTTTAGCAGGTTAAATTATACATTTACAAAGCAGTATGGGTCAGACTTGGATTTGTTATATACTGTAAGGAGGTGGTTAATCTCTATAGCTATGCAGTATTTAATGCTACTACATATCCTATTCTATATAGGATAGGATATGATACCACACGTTGTTGTTAGAATGACTATTGTGCATGTTTAATGCCACTACATGTGGAATATACATTATTAGAATCTAACTGTTGTGCATAGTATGTAGGCCTTCAAATTTGATGGTCTGCATACCACATCCAACTACAGGGCCAATATTACTCACCATTCAAAGATACCCAACAGAAATACACTATTTGTACCTGTGATGATACAATTCCAGGATACGAAGGACGTAGCATGTCTTTAATTTTGAAATAGAACGATCCAGACATTTCTGACTTTACTTAGGTAATTCAGACTTTTACTAAATAGCTATGTTAGTTATATATGTTATCGTTATGTTTAAATTATTATTATTATTATAGTCTATTCCAATTTGTTATGATATTTGTAATGTTCAGTTTTGTTGTTGATATTATGATTAAATGGTATCACAAGTCCAAACAGAGTAATATACATGGTTAACGTTTCTTTTATATGATGTAAATGCTTGAAACATTAATTTTATTCTTCCCTACCAATCGCCAATGCTCTAAGACTAATTTAATGTGTCTGATACTCATTTCGCCACATTATTCTTCATTAGCAATTCCACAAAATGCTATTTTTAATTAGCAGATGTTGGTGAATGAGGAAATATTAAATTTGAAGTTTGGAGGAGATATTTTGAGAAGGCTCGAGACAAAAGAGATCATATGTACAAAACGGTGAGACAAAAAAAATTACACTTCATCTTATAGTCAATAATTCCCTGGCCGACTGATATCGTACGGAGGTTGAATGACAAACAAGGGTGAAAACAATTACCTTCGTTTATTAAAAAAAAAAAACCTGAAATTGTTTCAAGTTTCGCAAAATTATACACTGGAAGAAGCTTCACAACTTGTTTGGCTCTATTGACTTCACATGTTGCTAATTATAAATTATATTAGTATACAATTTGTTGATAAATACGTATCAGAATTAATAAAAATTAGAAACGTGGTGGACATAACTTTTGGAAAAATGGTTCGCGCTTCTAGCGTTAAGGTGATCTGTCAACCACTCGTCCACAGTGAAATACATCAACATGCATGTTTACCAGATGTCGCCAACACAGTTCAAACAGAGTTCAACATTTGTTCATCTTACCTCATGGCGCGGACACTTGCAGTGGCGTGGTCGCAGTCGAGTTGAAGGCTTGATACCAATTGTCTTCTGTGCAAAAATCTTGTGACTGGTATTCTTCCGACCTCCTTTGAAGATTGAGTAGAAGTGATTAAAGGAAAACTTCATAACAGTGCAGCTTTATTGTCTAATCTCTACAGTCATGAATATTCATCCTGGGAGGCCTTCTATCTGAAACATTTGGCATTGCATTCTCCAGTATTGCAAATTCATGAAGTCTTGAAATTGATCACTGAAATTTTAGCCTAGGGCAACTTCTGATCTCGGTCCTGAGGTACAACAGTGAGGGTTTTTCTTGTTAAGACATTGTGATCACCTTAAAGAAGCAGTTCTTCTTGAAGTCTAAAATTCTGAGCATAAGGACCTAATTACAATAACCTCTGTGGCAGTCTTTAGGGCATATATATATTTCATATTTCTTCCTGTACATGCATCTATTTTTGTGTAGAGTTGACCTCTGGGCATCAACAGGGCAATAAACTTGTTGCCTGTGGTTTGAAGCTTGAATCAGCAATGCCTACTTGAAGATCAGTGTCACTGTTGACAAGGATCCTGGTAACATTTGGGATTGGACACCTCAGATAGGAGTAACTTAACACATGTATGTTTTAATGATCTGAATCATGCTTCTTATGCCTTAGATATTAATGCTTGGAGCTATAGGATATACGTTCCTCCTTGCCATAATTACTCCTGCATTAATGTCGTTTTATTACATATTGATTGCTTTTACTACATATTTGAAGTTCAAAAATCTTGGTGTTATGGGACAAACTTGGAATAAACTTCAAACCAACTAAATCTTAGAAGTATAACATGAGGGACAACGACTTATTTTTCTTTATATCTGCTTCTTCCTGTGGTCTGGCTTTGCCACTTGTTTTATTGCAAGAATCCTGGATGTTGTTTGATTTGTGTCCTCAATCTGTGGTTCAGACCTTGATTTCGATGCTTCTGGGATGCATACGAATCATGAAGATGAAACCCTAGTCTGATTGAATTTTTGGATTTTATTACTATTTTGTTCATTTTTAGTTGTTCTTAATGAACAGTTCTGTGAAATGCAGGTGGGAACAACTTGCTAAAGGGAAACAGTTTGCTGCTACTGCTTCTGCCTTACTTTTGTAGGGGCTCAGCTTTCAAGATGTTTCTCCATTCACTCATTCTTTCATTAATTAGGTAAATGGAAATTTTCCTCCTTTTCCTTACCTTTTCTGACTGTTATCATACACATCAAGAAACAGAACCTTTAAAAATATAAAAGCTAGTGATAAGCTTTAAAGAATCACCATAGTCATGAATCTAATCAAGCAAACTCTCTATATGCATTTTGACAGAAAATAATATGGTAATCAGCTTTACATAAGATAAAAGATATGATGCGGTATGGAATCTATAAAATACATGACCATTGACTGAAAAAGAATCTGCAGGCAAGCATAAAATCTTAGAGCTTTAAACTGCCAATCTGTTTACTGAATCAAGAAATAATAAACTTATAATAAACTGTAAAAAGCAAAAATTTGTAAGCGAACGATGCTGTTGCAGGATCTGTATATTTAATGATCGGTATTTTGTTCCGCTAACTTTCCCTTTACTTCATCATAAAATGCGACCGGACGACTGTTATTTCATGACTTTTCTCCTCGAAGGAACAACAGGGTTTGGAACAAAGGTTAGACAGCATTCATTAGATCCTTGAACATTTGCAAACTTGCTAAAAGATCTGTCCATTCAAAACATTCAAGAATCAATAAGGATGATGCAGGATTCACAGAGGATCTTGCCTACCTGACAGGGAAGCTTCTGGGACCCTCTACAGTGCTCGAGAGGCCTTTTCTTCAGGGACGTCCTCCTTATTTCACATAAAGAAGGGATGATTACACACTTACCTCATGTCGGCTTGTCACTTGGATGGGCTTCTACTTCATTTGGAGATTGAAACTAGCCTTTCAAGCTTAGCTGCTGGTAGCTACCTTCTGTGGAGAATTGATAGCCTGAGCGAGGAGATGCAATGGATTGAAGAGCAGAAGAGCAACATGTCTGCAATGCAATGAAGAGGGGAAGAGGGTGGAAGAGGGTGGTGGAATGAATGTGGCAGCTGTAAACAATCCTGGCAGCCAATGTGACAAGTGTAAGTTTGTAAGCTCGACAGCTTTATGGGATGCTTGTCTCAACAAAACTTAGGATAAAATAGCTTCCCCTCTGTAAAAACAACATTGTGGCACGTGAAGCCTGCAATAAGAGGCTAAATTCAGAAGTTTGGTTAAAATTTTCATAACGCAAAATTGTTACCAAAAAACTTTGGTTAAGCTCTGAAAATCTACAATTAGTTAATCGGTCAAAGTGATTTAATACCACCCAGTCAACGCCCGATCGAACGCTATAGTCCGTGCTATGCCGGAGGTAGGGACTAATAAGGAATCAACCAAGTGCAAGCCATTATCTATAATTTGTTTCTAAAATGTTGTCATAAACACCTTGTTAAAAAAAATCACTGCGACTATTCCATGGAAAAATATTAAAACATGACAGAAGCCCTGTGAGTTGGAGAGAGACCATGAAACGTTATAGGAAGAGAAGAATATAAATACATATTTGAAAGATTCAATACTCTTAATACTCGGTGAAGAAAATGAATACATATTTCAAAGATTCAATACTCTTAAAGAATATGGTGGTTTATTTCAATTCAAAGTCAGCGCACATGAGAAAATCCCTCTTCCACAAAATTATTGAATAGTAATTCTTCCTGATTAAAGCTAGCCGGTGGGTGCCATTCCGGGATACTCCCGCACAAACGCTTCAACGAATTGAAGAGTTAGAGGGTGTTTTTCTACGATTGGTAGTTTGAATTTTGATGAGATATTACGAACCATACCTGCAAATGGCTTGCAACTTCACTCGTGTCTTTGAGTGTTCCGTATCATAAGAAAATGAAATATCATTTTTGGTTTTTGCAACGCTTTTTAAGCCATGCTGTGCATTTTCATCTGGCACAAAATTGTCATCACCGATTTAAGAACTACTCAGCGTGTCCAAAATGATAGTTCAGAAGTAGATAAAAACAATGTAACATTAATAATCACTCGTAAAAACCAGTAATAATTTGCGCCATCTGCATGATCTTTAGTGCGCCAAGGAATTGATATCGAAGGGAGCCCTTGTTTCCATTTGTTTTCTCATGAACCGCTTGCCTGCTAATCCTAAACAGTCTTGAAGTTTCGTTCATTATAATGTGACCTTAAAATTTATCCCATTTAAATTTCCACGCAGAAGCCTGCATCATTTGAAATTTCAAAATTTAAAATTTCGACCTCATCATCACATGAATCCAATAGTGTGCAAAATCCTAATTCACGGCTCAATTTCAAACAAGAAACATTGAATGGATACAACTGGCCACTGTCTTATCACCATATGTATGAACCATATCCTAACCATTGTGTATCCATGTACCATCAGCCATGCCATGGATGATAAAAGTCACTCACAAAACCTTTAACAGGAAAGCGCTTGTCTAGAAATATTCCAGGTGTGTCAACGTGGTTGTACTACCATCTATGCCCATCTATAACTATGGCAAGCACTAAGCCAATGATTCGCTGAGTGACTTGTTTTTAAGAGTTTCCCCTGCCAATTATGTGGAATGTATATATCAAATTAATATTGCATTGGGTAAAGTGCCTTTACGTTACCAAAACTCGCTATTTTGACATTATAGTTATGGTACCTTCATAGTTTTGACATTATAGTTATGGTACCTTCATTTTGACAATATAGTTATTTTACTATCAAGTTTCTAGATAGGGTTGTCCTAGGGGTTAAATTACACGTAAAATACGTTCTAGTTTCAAATCTCCACATTATGTGTAACTTGCCATTAATTTTTAAGAACGTCAATATGACACGGCATGTTTAAAAATGAAAAGAGTTAAAAAAAAAAAATTATAAAATTTATATATATATATATATATATTATATATATTTAACCTTGCAAGTTGTGCTGAATGGAGGATTTATTAACATTTATTAACATTTAATTTAATAATCCACGGTAATTACTAATAGGTATCCACACATAACCCGTATCTGTTTCTAAGTCATAATTATAAATATCATTGATATTATATCAGTTTCTAATTTTTAACAGGTAAAACCGTAAATGGTATGGTACTAACGGTAATTAATTCTCAGCTACCCACTGCAGGTAGCTGCAGAGTTAGGTTACTAATTTATGGTGATTTTTGCAAGTTGTAACTTCCAGTTCCAAGTTCCAATTCGTTTCAATTTTCAAACTCCAATCCACTGCAATCTGTAAGTTATTCAACAATGTGGTGAGTCAGTGACTTTGGTGAGGACTCAGGAGCAGGGCATAAGAAAAACCTGCCGGAACTTCAAATTCAGCCGAGTTTGTGCAGAGAATTGGTGTAAATGGGTCAAATAGACATTTGAGAGGGATATCAAAACCAACATATCCACAATCATGGGTTTCAGTTAGAGTAGCAGGAGGACAACACCGGATAAATACCTTCTTCAATCCCCCTGAATCCTGATGATCTCATTGTGCAAAAAGCTATCAGGTTAGATCCCAAACCATAATAAGCTATACCCAATTTATTTATATATATACACACTTCAGCCTCGCTGTATATTCATTAAACATACATTCGGATGTTGCTGTGTATACTTGGCTATGTATTGTAAGTTTGTAACTATTCCGACCCATAATCAAGTAAAATCCATATGATAACAGGATTGATTTAAAAATGGGAGCATGCATCAATTAAAAGACACATTTCTTGATAGAGAGTAGGATTTATCTCAACATATATGCTTTATCTATGAGAGGAGCATTTTTGCATTCAACTAAACGTTTAAGTAATATTACCAAATCTTTAGGATATGGAAGTAAAATTGGATGTTACATAATGAAATAATGAACCTACTCATATATAGTGTCTTGTGGAAATACTTCCATGTACATTCTTACTTCCAGTCTCGACAGATTTGTGTGCCAACCATACTCCAGGACCTGAACTACTAATTTTCTAGTGTCCCCTTGACATGGATCTATTCTTGGATTGCATGTTTCACAGAGGGAAGTGAGGTGCTTTACAGCATGTGTAGGTGACATGGGGAGATGCCCACCTGGAGGAAGACTATATATCCTGTAGGCTGTGTTTATTAACAATCCAAAGTTCATTTAGGACAATCTAGATCAGTACAGTGAACACGTGAACACTAGCAATAAGCAATATCCAAAACATCAAGGCTAATGGATTATGGATCCCCTACCTGGCTTGTAGAATGAGACTTGATTTGCAATCATAACAGGCATGCATTGAAAGCTATTCTGGAATCTGACCCATATTGACAACCACAATCACATCACAGTCAGCTCCAATGGTTGGGAACATATTGTTCTCAATACAATTTGCAACTCCAAATGTAGTGAACACAAGAGGACTATTGTTTTGAGTAAAGTAACAAAGTCCTCGTTTAATATCATATCCACAACCGACGGTGGCTCTGATTCTATTCCAGGGATTGCCAAAGAAACATACTTCTTCTGCACTTGCAATAAAGATCTCCCCCTTCTTGGAATGAAGTCCAATCGAAACATCATCTAGACCAGGAAATCTGAAAGGAGGGGCCGGCCTGCAAGCCAACCCAATAGCCAGATTGCCATCAACAATCCCAACACTCTTCGTCTTCTTCTTCACATTGGATCTGTAGGCAACTATGGAGACCTCAAAATAGTTACAAGCAACCCTAAAGCCCATACTCTCATTCCCATGCATCAGAGGAAGAATGCACTGAACTCACTGTGGTTTTCTCTTGGAGCCAATCAAGGGATTGAAATTGATTTCCTGCAGATCACACGAATTTAATGCAATTAAAGGCTCTCAGGACTGGAAGATTTCCATGCTGAGTCCATTGAATTCATTGGGAATCTATGGAAATCGAAATGCTAGGCTTCCCAGCCCTTGTTTGCACTGATCCATTCCTTTGAACTGTCAAAGGGAATTATAGGATTCTGTTCTCTCCATTGCTCTGCAAAGTTGGTTCTTCGCTCTCGTAATGTTTTCTCTCTTATTGACAGGAAATGTAAGGCTACCCAGAAGCAGCAGCAGAGAGGGCAACACTCCAGAACATACTCTATCTGCCATCGATAAAATTGAAACTATAAAACACAGATGCCAACCAATAATGATATATGATGTTTATTCGCGGATGTGAAATTCATATTACTGTCTCACCTCTTCTGGAAGACTGGAGGATGCAATCTTTTGTAGGGCATAATTTAAATACTTTTGAGAGAAAATTTCAGCCTCTTCCATAATTTTTTGCGCCGGGAAAAGCAATGAGGGATGCCCAAAATAAATTGAGGACAGAGGAAGGTGTTAACAACAGGAAACAAGCCTGTAGCACTCAGGCTTCCAGGGTACACCTTCGACATGAAGGTTTACACCGCGAAAAAGAGAAATTTCTTTTAGGTTCATTCATATACAGAAAATTGCTAGCCCAATACATTAGACACACGGCTTTGATATATAGACAGCTGAAGTCTTTATTTGAGCAGCAATTGTCTTGTGTAAAACCTTATTGTTCATGGAATTTTCCACGTGGCAGGGACACATAGCCATAATATATGGGACTTACAATAAATAAAAATCACACATATTACGCAAAATATTATATAACACAAAATCTCAACACCAAATTGTCACTTAGTCTACCCATGAGGAACATCAAGAGTTAAAAACGGTGAAACTGTTAACAAACTACACCAAAGATATGATGAGATCGCATCAACCGACAGACCTCCCTAAAAAGCTCAGGTCCAAGACACGGTCCAAGACACATCATCCAAAAATCTGTATCCCAAAGTTTATTTCGGAAAAGCAGAGTGTTGAGACATTTAAAACTCCATGCCTTTTTAAACGACCAACCGAAGGTACTTTGTTAGACAAATTGGTTCACATCCTTTGGATCAAATGGATCTTCATACACCTTATAACCACATGCCAAGGCTATCCACTGCTGAAAAGTCACTTTTTTAGCTTGAATGTAGAAGTTCCCTTTCCGTACTTGTACATATGTCTGTTGTATGAGTTGATGTGGTTGCTTATAATCAATGGGATAAGTTGGTTGCTCATGGCAAGTTGGCAACCAAAGTTCTGTTTTTTCTGTTTGGGTGTGTGTTTTCAGGGTTCTTCTTGGATCAACTAGTTCAAATTAGAATTGGCTGGTTCCACTGATTATTAAACCAAATTGTCCTGTTCGAACCCAAATGCGCAAAAAAGGAAATTATCCTATTTTAGAATTTATATATAACTCCATCACTTTCATGTTCAATAGTCATGACTCATAATCGGTTTCGTGGGAACAGCTTGGTTAGTGCTGTATAGTTTACATTTTAAGTGCTAACCTGCAGGATCAGGTTTATTATACAAGAAAATAAATAAATAGAATGTACTAAATAGAAGTGTAATGTTAAACTTGATTTCCATGTATAATAAAATGAATGTTGTAATCGAATAGGCTGAGAAAATGTTAAGAAAATTAGGGAAGCACAGATACTGAGGATGAGGTAACGATCCCTTAAATGTAAACTAAACCAGAGTCAAGCCCACCCTTCCTGGGAAATTGGGAATAATAAAAAAAAGGGTCTTTATGCAATCCATGTAAATAATAATTGCATGTACTTCAGCATGAAAGTTTGTGTGATTTGAATTTCACGAATTCCTTTTGGGTAGTTTGGTACAGAAATATAAAATTGTTTCTTCTTAATCAAGTAAACCTATTTTATCACTATTTCCCATCTATTTTATCACTATTTTCATCTTAAACAAAAAAAACTCAGAACATTTGAACAATCTGGAAAATTTGCAACAAAATTTGATCAACAAGTCTCAAAACAAAGAGTAGCAATGAGACTTGAGCCGAATGGTACAACAAAGAATGGAAAATTTAAACAATTATAAGTACAATTTGAAATTAGATAAAACTTGTACAAATAAATTTTAAAAGTCATATGATAGGCGGTTTAAAAATAAAAACTTCATAAAAAAAATTACTTGAGGGGTAGGGTCACCCGTCAAATTTAACGATGCGTTGGCCTTTCCATAAACGACCAGGGTTGACTTTGGATACATCTGCTTCTTTGTCCATGAACGAAAATTGTTGTCTCTTTAAGATATTTGATACAAGTTTCTGACAAAACTTAAGACAGTATTAAGATGTTTTATTCGGTTGAAAAGTACAAGCTTAGAGGTTTGAAGGTTTTTTCAAAATCTACATGGATGCCGCGTCTGGTAGCTAGGAAGATTCCATTTGTTGCATTAAATTAAAGTTGCATAAAAAAATACATGGATGTTTTTGGGATTCTCACATGGATCCACGCAAGGAAAGATGGAAGAAGTTTGATTGCAGTTCCATTACTAAGCACATAGCTATAATCTTGGGGCGTTTACAAATGGAAACCGTGTATCCACGCAAAGATTGCCTGTGAAGATAAACTTTCAGAAAACAAAATGAATACCACTCAAGTGTAGGTAGTTGGCAAGGTTAAATTCTGCTGGCATAAACACACGCTGGCACTAGGTAATTGTACTGAGATTTTACACCTCTTATATTTTTCAAATCTTTATGGTCGTTTAGCCTGCCAGTAGTCGATAAACAGTGGTCACGGATACATTTGGTGAGAAAGACTTGTCAAAGTTCTGGACGTCATGGCCGTCAATATATAGAGAAGATCGTTGCAGAACAAAGTCAACTATTTAGTTAATTTTAGTTAATTTTAAAACAAAAATGAATATAACTATTTAGTTAATTTTAATTAAAAGAAAAAATGAATATAATTATTTAGTTAACTTTAATTAAAAGCGTTATAAAATATTTATAATTTTACTATCACTTTCATTCTATTTATACTTGTCATTGCAACAACAAAAAATATGCCATAAAAATATTTAGCTCTCACTATCTACCATAAATAGAAATATTTTGATGTTATGTGAAATAATATAATTTTATATCAACTTAAAAAGTATAAATTAAACTAAAAGTAAAAAGAACACATTCATCTCAGTGTTAAGGAGAGGTGTATGGACTGAAAGATGTACTTTTAAAAAAAAAAATAAGATATTCTAAATAAGAACTGTAGCTTAAAATTAAAAAAAATACATATTTGGTTAGTTTTAATTAAAATCATTCATAATATCCAAACTATCTTTTTTTTTGTTGGTTGACATTACAGCCGAGAAAATGTAGTAAAAATAATTAAAATATTTATATTTCAATATGAAATAACATAATTTTATATAGACTCTAAAAAATGATCAAGTTAATAAATAAATAAATCTCTTCTAATTATTCTAATGTTGTATAATTCTTATATATTTAAAAAAAAATTAGTAAAAGACTTGTAACATCCCTCATTATACCTCATACAAAATATCTGTTACTAGCATGTAATATTCCCAAATAACTTATCCCATAATCCTTAAGTGATAACCAAATGATAATGCATTAATGCAATTTGTTAATATAATGATTTATGTTGTAGTTTTGCATCATTAACATTGCTCATTTAACCATGCTTGTTAATAATACTTTGATTGATGTAGTTTATAATGTCTTGCAAGGTAGTAATATCATTCAAATAACATAATAGGAAAGCACATGAATGGACACTGATATACCAACCAGAAGGGAAAAACCAGCAAATGTTTATTTTATACTTTCTTTTAGTTAGTTATTCAGTCATGATATACTTTAGTTCATCCCTCACTAAAAAACTATCACTCCATTCTTTGTGAAAGTCATGATTCTTTCCTACAACGACTATAGTCAGTAAACACTAACATGAAGGTTATCCGAAACATCAATTTATCAAAACCCAAAAGATTAGGATTTTTTTCATCAATTAAATAAAGTGAAAGAATCAAAATCTCAAATATTCAACCTCTAAAAGTTAATAATCACTAATTTCCATGCATTATGCCACTTGGCGAGGAAACACTTTCTTACACATGCATAAATTAGAGTAAAAGTCACATCCATAACTAATTTTTTATGTGTGTATGCATCTTGCAGTACTTACTTATATCTAAATATGCAATGCCTTAATAATTATATGCAAAACTATACTTTTAATGAATTTAATCCAAATGCAAAAATATGGGAATCAATTTGCACATGTTTCCTAGTTGTTTTTTTTTTTGTTTGCAAAACCACAACTAACAATATATTTCTTTTACATTCAAAACCATTGGTAATGATCTACTTGCCTTTTCTAATGTAATAATATAGGTTAATGCTATAAAGTACGACTAATCATGTTTTTTTTTGCCAAAACATAATAGAAAGGCACATAGTTATAAGTGTATGTCTATTTTCCCATATTTCAAATGCATTAAATAAAATCACATGGTTATAAATCCATATGTATTTATCCACATTTCACATGCATAAATAAATAATTATTATAAGAGTATGCTTGTTTATCCTCATTTCGCATGGATTTTCATAAACATTGTAAAAGCATATATATTTATCCATATTTCACATGTAATAAATAAATGCATTGTAGTTATAAAAGCTTAATTTTTATGGTTAAAAATGAGAAATACTATCCATTACTATAACCATCTTTATATTATTTTTATGAATGAAAAAATAAATGCATTAAACATGCAGACCACATGTATTATCACAATGAATTGGGTACCATTGCCAAAGAGGTCAATAACTTACTATAAATTGGCATTGTAATATATTAAATATTATAAAATATAAAACTAACCATTTCAAGCCACATGTGATTTATTTCTTACCCATATTGTATATACTCATGTAATATTTTACCATGCAAGGGTTAGAGTATGGGTACCATTATGTTTGGTTATCCACCTACATATATAAACATAACCAATGCTTGTTTCAACCATGATGGTTGGGAAATCCTTGAAACCATCTTCATGTAGCAATAATTAACATCTCACAAGGTGCAGGTGTTTTTAAACACTTGACATGGAGCCAACACGGCAATGTTAAGATGTAGCCACACAGTCAATTTCTTTTCCACTCTAGACAATAATGAAAACACGATTGGGATCTACGTACAAGAGATTGTAAGGAGAAACAATTTGTTCTTATTTTAGAAGCAACATGTGTTGCTACCTTCTTTATTCCAAGAATACTTGTTTAAACGAAGGTGTGATATATTTTTTCTACCATAAATCAACCTTTGCCTCCCTCTACGTGATTAAGATGATTGTAATAACTCTTAGTGTTTTTGGAAGTGTGATGTTGGATCCCGACGTCATCTTTAAAATTTTTAACATTCCACTAATGAAGAGATAAGGGTGTCTCTGTGTATGGTATCTTCTCTAAATGGATCAGTAGAAGGTGTGTTTACTTCGACCTTTTTCTTCACTGTTGGTTCGACTTCCATAAAATACAAACATACAAGCAACGACTTCAATGTAAAATATTGTATGTAGCCATTGTTAAGCCACAAAAAGAATCACATATAACCTTTTTCATAAGCATGCACATCCATATGTTTTCTTGAACTTGTCAGTGATCTGGTTACAATCGTTTCGTAACCGTTTCTTGATGCAACCACAATTTTTAGAGCGCATCAGAATATTTTCCATGTAATTGAAATTACAATGTCCAGGTGTAGGGAAATTACATCCCCCGGCTTAAAAATAAAACTATTCTGAATGTCGTTCTTTTCTCCCTTTTTATGATCATTATAATTTCATCAAACCTTTATATACCACTTGAACTTTTCCTTTTCATTTAGATTCTTTTCATTTCTCACCATCTGTTTTTTTGGTCACCTTTCACTTATGACATCAATCTCCGTACATGATAGTTTTGTAACCAAAACAACCAAAAAGGGATCTTTCCCCTTTTAAATGAAAGATTTTACTTTTAGCAAATACAAATAAATAACAACAATAATCTTTTACTAATAATCATTAATATTTACAACTATGAAAAAAAATATTTTTTACTTTCAATCTTTTAGTCATTGCTTCAATTTTGTAAAAACAAAAATAAAATCTTTTTGAACTTATTGCTACTTGCCAATACTCTTGGAAACCATGGCCACTCCATGCAATATTTTAATTATAGGTGGTTTATCAGTTGTGGCATGGGATCTAAGAGTGGCTTATCAACCCAACAACAAGCACCTCGAGTGGTTTATCAGCTTCCTTAGCAAGAACCTCATGGTGTATGACCAATGAATCCAGTGAGTATTTCTCAATCGTAATCACATTATCTTTAATCACAATATATTCAACTATTAGTCATTTATGTAATTCCAGGTGTTAGTCATAATATTTTTAACTATCAATCATTAAACATAGTATCTTTGCAAGTACATAGAGGGCATATAGTTCCCTAATCACATAAATGATCATAGTATCCATAACTTCATAAAGTGCATAATGTCTTAGCCCTTACTAAAGGCATCCACAAGTTCAGTATCATGAATTCAAGGAAATACAATAGAGGTCACCCTCAAACAACAATTCCAGTAGTTCCTCCCCAAATCCTAAGCATCTTCCTGCCAAGAATCTAATCAGAAATCATTCATAGATTTACACCTCCTCAACCCAATCAATGTCTTGCTAGTTCTAGGTATAGGTCCAATGTTTATCTCCCACTGACACCTTTAAATTCATACTGCCTTTATCTCTCACATTTCATTTTATACATTTTCCAACCATGATTTTCATCTCCATTCAATCAAACTTTTTATGTTCATCAACCCATGAAATTTATCTCCAGTCATATTATCTTTTGGTGGTCAGATATGCTAAACAAGGTCATCAATTTTGGAAAAATGAAGGATATTTCCTATCCCTTCATGGATCATAACTAATTTTAATTGTTCTCTGATAGTTATAAGTTTAACCTCTCATGTGATAGCTCCCCTAAGATTCCCAAAACAAAATAAATTTTTACATTCTCATAAAGAATATTTACTTTTTTTGGCTTTTCAGTCACACATCATCTTAAGAAAAATTCATAAAAGCCATTTAAATATTTACCACTAATCTACACTCAAAAATAAAATCAAGTTACAATTCAACTTCCACTATCATCTAATGTTTCCTTGAAGCATTTTCGATTACCAATTCATGATTCCTTGAAAAGTTTCAAACCTTACTACCTGAGCGTCCTTGTGATTTTAGCCTCCAATCAGGGCATCCCATGAAATCCAATAACCCATAAGAATCATGACTAACATCTCTTATCACAAGATCGATGTTCATTTCAAGTTTCCCATATAATAATCAACATGCATTTTAGAAAAAAAACATCACTATATCTTCAATGCACAAATCTTGCATGTCATGTTTGCATAATAGTAAACATTATATCTTCACATTTCTAGTCACAAATCACATTGCTACCTTTTTCTTTTTTTATTCTTATATTTCATTATGTCGGAAGCTTAGTGGCATCACTATGTTGTCATTAACCTACCCTTGCTTAATCATAATAGCAACATTAATCAGAATAGTACTTCATAAAATTGTACTTTTTACAAAACATCTCGACGAATGTACCCAAGATGAATTTCAATTTCCACATGTACCAATGTTTCTCAATAATTTGAAAAAGTAATAAGGAACTGATCTTATTACTTTTCCATCTATATAAACCATTTCCATGCATTAAAACCAAGCATAGAAAATACGGATTCCTCCTATAGACTATATATAAGAAGATTAAAAAAATGTTTCCATGGAGATATTTTCAATAAAAATAATAAAGGAAATAAGACCTAATAAATATATAGTCATTTTGATCCAAACATTATCATCCACCATAGTTCTAATCCTTGTAAAATGATATTTTTTTTTTTTATGCACATGCGTCTAACCATAAGTCACCATGCAACATTACTAGCTCACAATCAATAATGTAGAGTTTTAAGTCAAAGAAATTAATAATTCCAACTTATTAAACTATGTCATCCAAATCTTGTTTAGAAATGACAAGGAATACACCACGATTCTACAACATAATGGACCTAATTGATAAGGTTTAATATGTAGTGTCACCAATAATATTCACACAGAGTGGATGCTTCCCAAAAGTATGAAAATTCAATATTTTTTATATAGATGATGTATACAAGCTCCTCATACTAACACTATCATTGAAATATCAACATGTAGAGCTACATTGACATGTCTGAAGTTAGAGCAATCAACGCAATCAACAACACCTATTTGTTATTAGTTTTATCATTAAAGTTGTAGAATATACATAATATATACCATCACACATGTTCCCATTACTAGAAAATACATCATTTAGTTATCAAATAATTTTCACTACGCTGATCATATCAATTACCATATATGCATTTTCATATAAAAGGAAACAACCCTTTTCCTTTATGTTCTTATTACAAAATTATATTTCAATTTATCAGTCACTTTTATAAGACATTACTATTTTTGTGATCTAAGTTATTTATAACATTAATGAATTTAGAATCATGCCTATGCATGATGAAAAAAATATCCACTTCCATACCCATCACAGTTTCTTGCATACTATCTTAATCTACATAAAATACTATACACACTTATATTATACAACAACAATAATTTACCATTAGTAATTGGCTTTTGATAGCAAACACTCGTAACAATTAAGAAGATGGAAACATACCTATACTGAATTCACACATTTTCATCATTAAGCCAATAATACAATTATGAACTACTACTATTAAATTGTTTATGAATTTTAACAATGATCTTCAACAAAAAAAGCTAGAATGATGCATATTCCAATAACTTTGTAACAATATATTGCATAGACCATGGCAGCAAAATATCGTAAATTTAGTCAGCATTCAATGGGGTTCTTTCATCTTTTCTCTTAAACATTCTAACATGCTACCATTAACACCAATGACAACCCCTGCCTTTCTACATTGTTTTCAATATCACATTATTTTCATTATTGAAAAATAAATGCATGCATTCATTATTTTCTAAAAATTGTAACAAATTCATTGAAATTCCAAGCATTCTCTTCTAATGCATAATTAACATTATCATAATTGTTTGAATACAAAAACTGGTATTTAATCATGATTATAACTATTCATTTTGTGTTTTCAAAATTATCCATAATTTAGTTATAATAAATGCAACATAATTCCTAACTAACTTTTATCAATCATCGGGACTCAAATGTCATAAACACATTTATTCTTTAAAGCACTTGTTAACATTATTATTCTTCAAAACAAGCAGTAGCACTATTATGAATTTCATATTAAATGTAGTCTAATGCATACGTGTCAATGTAATTTCACTAGTATCATACCTGAGCTTTATCCAAATAATATCATACCTCTATACTCCTTCTTGTTCTTACTGAACCTAAGAGGTGCCAATTCTACAACATTTACTCTGATACCACTTGCAATATCCCTAAGTGTACCTCATCCAAAATACATAGGATCAGAAATTTTACTAGTTTTACCAGCATGTAATATTACCAAATGACTTATCCCATATTCTTCAATTGATAACAAAATGATATAATCACAAGAATTAAGTGAAGTAACCTTAGGAAAGGAATAACAAATCTCATAAAGTAATAACCATTAATGTAACTCGTTAACATAATGTTTTCTACTGTAACTTTGCATCATTAATATTGTTCATTTAGCTAGGCTTTTTAATAATACTTTGAATGATGTTGTTTCCAATGTCTTGCAAGGTAGCAATATCATCAAGATAACAAAATAAGAAAGAACATAAATATACATTGATATACCCTCAAAACCCTGTTAGGTCCCTATACTACTAGTGTAACCCCTTATTGTTATTAGTACAACCCCCTTATTATATTGTTGTGCCCATGTAGTCCCCATATTGTTATTATTGTGCCCCATAGAAGCCCACTATTCTTATTGTTGTGCCCTTGCATTATTATTGTTATGTCGGCTCTTATTATATTATGACCCCTTAGACTCCTATATATAGAAAGGAGGTCTTTTCATTTGTATCATCTAAGAATTTTTCATTTGTGTAATGTAAAGGAGGTTGACCCCTCAAAGAGACTTATTTCTAGGTCGTTTATCTCTCTTTTCTATCATTTTGTGAGCTGGTTTCATAACATTTGGTATTATAGGAAAACATGGAAAGATAATCAACTCTAACAGCATGACAAAGCATCTAAATAAAGAACAACGGGGCGTAATTGCATAATTATGTTCACTAGAGGATCCCACATCGAAATCATGCATTTCTTCAAATCTCCAAAACGTTTTGGACAATCATTCCAAGTTATTTGACACTCCCAAAGGCATCCCACCTATTCGTGATCATGATAATGCTATCCATTTGATTTCAAGAAGTGTTCCTCCAAACATCAGGCCTTACAGATATCCATATGCCCAAAGGAGTGGGAACTCATTCAAAAGTTACAGAAGGTCCCAGTTCAAACAGTATTGCGAGAACTTAACAAGGAAGGAAAAATCATATTGGAACTTGAAGCAGTCACAGAACTAAGAAATCGACAGCTACGAAATAGATCAATTTCAGAGTATCTCATCAAGTGGAAGAACTTACCCACTAAAGATTCCACATGGGAGGACAAGAATTTATACAGAAGCATCAATAACTACTCAAGTGTTGAGGACAACACTTTTTGAAGGAGAGGGACATGTTAAGTCCCTATACTACTAGTGTAACCCCTTATTGTTATTAGTACAATCCCCTTATTATATTGTTGTTCCCATGTAGTCCCCATATTATTGTTATTAT